>JAOVYW010074045.1:0-18932 GCA_025775045.1 Hiodon tergisus
ATTAGCTCTTCCTACTTGGGCATTAGGCGGTTCACCACTATATTCAAACAGTAGACACACACACAAACACACAAAACCCTGAAAAGCTGCGAGTCAAATTCGCAATAATTACGGTATATTGCTATTTACAAAATAATGTATGAATAAATATACATAACATTTTTAATAATCAAATCCAAAAGTAAACCGAAAAAATCTGCAAAATAAAAAAGACAAATTGTTCTTATCACAAAAAGCTGTTGGTTTTCTCACTCCCCCTCTTTGCTTGCAATGTCTCTTTCTTCTTTTGCCCTTGGCCTCTACTACGCAGTGTTGGAGAGGGTGATTTCCCTCCTTCGAGTCACCAAACGTTTGACTGCCCATGGTTGTTGACTATTTTCATGAGTAACGATCAGGAGTTCTGGATATGGTTTTATTGCAATTCAAACTTCAATTATGTAAAAAAAAAAAAAAATTTCCATTTCACATTTCCCATTTTGCTAATTTGTTTGGCATATACAGACACAGACATAAAATGCTATTAAAGAAAATAAATTGTTATATATATAAAACAAACTTAAATCGCCAGGTTTAAGTTAAATGAGAAGACGGAGGCATGGCATTTGAATCGCAACTTGGTTTTTGGCCAGGGGTTTAATTGAAATCATATAGCTTCAACTGAATGAACAGTATTTTTGCCAGGAAGTCTCTTGAACTTATACACCAGACTTGCCTCGTACCTTTGGTGCATCACAACTAATTTTTTCAAGTCCATCTCTCTCAGAATCAAAATCTCTGAGATTTCTCACGAGAACCTTGCTGCCTGGAAGAAGCTTGTCACCCTGTACTTTCTGATCATAATATTATTTGCCCTTCCTTTTTTCTTTCTTTCTTTCCTCTTCTTGAATCTATTCTTCTCCAGATGCAGGTAATGCAGCTCTTTATACATTTTAAAAGCTTGTAACCTAAAGGTTGCCAGTGCAAGTGCTATCCCAGCTGATGTACCCTTGATCCAGGTACTTGGCCTGAATTGCTTCAGTAAAAATATCCAGCTGTATAAGTGGATGAATGTAAAAATTGTAAGCTGTGTAAGTCACTTTGGATAAAAAAGTCTGCTAAGCCACTAATATGTAATATTGTATGGTCAAACACCTTTGGGGGGAAATACCTTCATGTCTCCCTGCTCCCTGTCATCTATGAAATGCTGGTTTATCAACTTGCACTGCCATGGTGCATGGCCATGGTAGTCTTCCTCTTGTGACTCCTAGGTTTGCTCTTTGTTTCTCACTGACACCACTGACGCCACCTGCTGATTCTCGTGTTGGGTAACTGCTGCCTTGATCGCCAATTGACACATCCAGGGAGATTGTTCCTTTTATTTATCTCAATCGCCTGCATGTTGCTGCTGATTGATTCTGGATGCTCCACTTGTGACTACTGTTGAATGTGCTGTTCAATCTGAGTTAGGGTTAGCCTTGCCTGGCCTGGAAATTGATTATGAAGCAGAAATCCACCAGCTGAGCCACTTGAAAGGAGAAGAAACACTTCCACTTTCAGTTTGTCTCTAAATATTTACCCAACTAAGGACAGAAGTCAGTTATTGCATTATTGAATGGCGCAAGCAATTTGGTGTAGGGGATTTTAGAGCTGGTCTACACTCACTGGAATTGATGTGTTTTATTGGAACATCATGTTTCGGTTCCAAATTTAAGACTTTAATTTAAAACAAATTTACTTAAATTATTTGTATGTTGCACAACCAGTGTACTCTCACAGAAGTGAAAAAAATTGAGAGTAGATACATTTGTCTTTTAGAATTATTTATAAACTAGGATCTGGTGGTCTCATCAGATATTAAAGCGCCGAAGACTATAAATTGAAAAACTGATGAAGGGGTAAATTGAATGTATTGATAAAAGATTGAGGTTGAAGAGCAAAAGTGCAAACTGTAGCTCCATTTAACAGTAGCTGCCTTTGTTATATAAACTACTTGCAGCATACTTGTGTCATATATTATTATATATGTCAATCCCAAAGTGCTTAGCAGGGCATTTAAAACACACACACCCAGCAATAACCCATACTATACCAAGAAACACAAATACCAACCAACAAAAAACAAATCAAATTTAAAAAATCAATAAATCCCCCCCCAACTTGGGCCCCACAAGCCCAGGTTGTTTCTGTGCTTGTGGAGCTCCGGAGTAAGTTCCCTTTTAGGGGCTTGGAAGGCGGGGCGTGGCATGACTACTGACGTGGTTGTGGGAAAGGCTGGATAGCAATGGGTTGCTTCAAAGCATATCTGCAAATCGGCAGCACTCACAGCGACTACAGGGGCACAACTTTCCTGCTAGAAGGCTTGTGTGCTTCAGCCTCTTCCCAGCCTGGCAGTGCAATCAGCAGTGGGTGCTCCAGGTGCTGCCTTGGTGCTAACCAGTGAGGTTGGGTGGCTGTACTTGGGAGAGTGACTTCGGGATAACTCTTTTATGGAACACTGGAATCTGTAATTAGAAAAAATGTGTCATTATGTAGTAATATGTATCACATTGTCCATCTCTCTCATTTTAGTTTGACAGCCATTTAACATGTGACGGACATAAAATCCAAAGTAATAATGTTATAATAATCAATACTTTGATCTTATGCAAGGCACTACTACAGTACTACTACTGACATTTCTCCAAACAGACTCAGAGAAAAAGAGTAAAAAATGTGTCTTTAATGGGTCTTGTATCTTTAAGAACGAAACCCAAATGAAAGTGATGAAACGACAGATTTTTTGCTTTAGCGTGTAAAAAATGATCTTCCTCGGCTAGGTGCGTTTGGTATACCAGGACCAGTGGAGGAGAACATACAGGGAGACCCAAACCAGCGGTCCATCTCCAGGGCTCTTCACTATTGAAGGACCAGAAACTCAGACTACTTCAGAGTCTGCAGTTCAAAGCAGGAGAATGTTGGCCAATCAGCTCCTTCAAAACCTGAAGGTGAACAGGTACTGGCTTTTACAGACCCAGGTGGCAAAACTCTTTAGATGTACATAACATTTACATTTTGTTCATTTTGTAGAACTTCTTAATCAAATATGTTTATAGTGCTACAAAACAGCCATGCAGCGTACAGTGGTTTAGCATTAAGAATAACATGATATAGTCTAATTGCTAGGGTTCTAGCAGTCACATGCTAAACTTCTCAGTATCAAGCAGCAGAGGTGTACTTTAAATGGTATGTTTTAGCAAAAACTTATCATAATCATATTTGTGTCTAAGTCAGTCATCTCTTACATTACTGTATAACCATGAACATTTCATATATTAAGAATGCTTTTTTGTTGTTGTTGTTTGTAACCTCCTGCAAACATGTAACATGAATGTATCCGAACATTTCCATGAACTGTCTGGGGTTATAGAACTGTACCAGGCCCTGTATGTTACATCCTGGTTCTCCTCAGTCCGGTCTCTCCTGTCCTATTACATCTTAATATAAGGGTTTCTATTAGTTGGCAAATGTAAAAATAAATAAAAAAGTGCCAAATAAAACGTAGGAATAAACATGATCTGCATTTCCACCTTGTGGCACGCGATATGAGACGAGCGGATCCAAAAACACAACAAAACACTTCGTCCCAGGTCCCTCATGGGATTGCCGAGGTAGCTGACTAACAGCCAAACGAACAAACACAAAAAAAAAAAAACTGATTCTGGCGTACACAGCCACGGTATATGATTTTCTCAGCTTTTTCCATCTCACTTGGCTTTTCCTAATTCCGTCTTTTTCTTCGCTTCATTTCTCTGACAGGCCATGCAACCCCCTTTTCCTGCCAGTTCCAAAACCCGTCTGCCTATTGAGAAAACCAGGTCGTTAATAAAGGCTGTTAATCTGCTGGATTCCCAGTGTACTCTCACATGCGAGGCAGACGCGTGCCACACACCTCTTTGTTTCCTTCCTCCTAAACCAGAATCTTTCCGTCTCATCCTCAATCAGTAGCTGCTCCTCTATGCTGTTTCGGACTAACAAACATAACATGAACCTATCCATGTTCCCCAGGGAATACAAAAATGTCTGGAATAAAAACCTTACATGGTTGTTAGCATAAATACCATCAAGATACGATAAAAGATATTCATGTCTATGTATATTCATTTTGAGCAGTATCTGTATGGTAAAGCTGTATGTTAACCCAATCCCATAATCTCCTTTGCCTTTACACCCTCAGGTCAATCCTCACTGCCAACAAGGAGGGCATTGTGATCACCTCTGATCATGAAGCTGTTAATGGCAAGATTTTGTTCAATGTGGATTGCCTCATGGAGGTGTATGTCGTGAAGCTTTTTGTTCAGAACAATGGGGGCAGCCCTTTGAACTTCACCTATTACACAGCACTTCATCGGATGGGCTGTTTCACAATGATCGATGAGAAGAGGGTGACCAGAGCTTGTCCTCTGCTCCTCAGTCCTGGTGAGGAAATGCAAAACTTTTTGTATACAAAATAAAAAGTGTGTGTGTTCTCTTCTGTATCACTTCAGTTATATCTTGTTTTCCACAGGTGACAGCTATGAAATCCAGGTTGAGTTCAGGTCTCGCCACTTTGGCTGCTACCCTGCCACGTTAGCCTTTGAGTTCAAACCAAACCCTTTGGTCAACTCCAAGCCTTTCCACATTGTGCGGTTTTTGGAGGCCATGTATAGTACACGGCTGACTGCAGAGTTGGCACCTATCACTCCATACAAGCCCTGCCAGGCTTCCAGTCGTCCGATAACTATTGAGGTGGAAGAGGGTGAAGAACCTGACAGGTTAGTTATCGGGATACCCAAGGACTTTCCCTGGTTCGCCAGGTGAACATGTAATGGTGTGGACTTTAACTGAGAGAAGGTGGATTGAATAGAATGTCATATAAAGTAAGGTTGGCACCTTCAGCACTTGTATGTAGTTTGATTGATCTAAATAGAGCTGTAATTTTGATACAACTACAGAAAAAGCTACTTAAAGGTATACAATGATGGAATTTTAAAATCAATTTAAGAAGTGTGGTTTTGTGACAAGTAATTTCCAGTACTTTGTTCTTTAAATATGTAGATGGATAAATATAATTCTGTAAGTAGGGCGGACAATTAGATAAAAAAATTCAACTAGTTTAATGAAACCGATGAGCTATTACGGAAGTAAATCCGCAGTATTAGAATCTGCAGTTGGTTTTGCTCTAGCTACTGCAGTTTAGTATATATCCCAGTTCAAGTGGCTTATTTTAGGGGTACTTTTCCTCCACCAGCTGTCCTGTATATGACTTGACAGTAGCGGAGGAAATATTGCATTCGAACTCCATTGTTCTGCATAGTCAATTTTAGAATCTCTGTGGAATCTATGTTTAAGAATATGGTGCTTGAATTAAAAAACTTTTTTTTCTCCAAAGTTACATCATTCAAAAGAGTACAGTCTGTTCTACATTATATGTAAATTTCAGGAATGTGCGATTCACTACCACACATATATCAATCAATCAATCAATCAATTTATTTCTATAAAGCTCTTTTCACATGTTTCCATGTCACAAAGATGCTTTACATACAGCGAAATACAATATGTCCCAGGCCTGACCCCCCAAAAGCATGCCAGTGGAAACAGTGGCAAGGAACTCCCTAGGCTAGCAGGAAGAAACCTTGATAGGAACCTGGCTTAAAGGGGGAGCCCTTCCTCTGCTGGCCGGCCCTAGGAGCTGAATTAAACAATCTAATGTCCATGTTGTTTGATGTTCTTCAGTCGAGGAGTTCCAAAATTGTAATATCCGCAGAAGAGCGTTGGGGGCCCAGATGGCTGGAGTCCACTTTATATATGCAAGAAAAAAGTGAGCGTGGAATGTTCAAAGAATCACATTAATTTCAATGGAATTTTTTGTAGTTAGTACCCTAGACCTCTTCAACCTCAAATATAAAAAATATATGTTTTACAACGTAAAATTTTACAATTACACACCAGAGAATACACATTGAATTTAAACAATTATCTCCAATCTCCCCATGGACACAAATTTTTGGCTATGTCAGGGCATAACTTTCTACTGTTTCTACTGTTTTTTTGGACATTTAAATTCTTTAATTAAACTCCCAGGGCTGGCCAGCAGAGGATGGTCTCCCTCACTAAGCTGGGTTTCTCTCAAGGTTTCTTTCTGCAAGCCTAGGGAGTTTTTCCTTGCCACTGTTGCCTCTGGCATGCTTTTGGGGGGTCAGGCCTGGGACATACTGTATCTTTCTCTATGTAAAGCGTCTTTGTGACATGGCAACATGTGAAAACCGCTGTATAAAAATTAAATTGATTGATTGATTGATACTACGTTACTAGTGTATTTGTTTTAAAGTTTTAAGCTAACTGTTAGCAGATGATAGTTATTAAGAAAAGAGGGAGAGGTTATTTTTCTCTGTGCCACTCGGGTTAGAATACTGCTGCTCAGAATATGCTCTGTGACCGTTCCATTCAATTTGTTTTCAATTGCATCGCGCTACAGTTCCAGCGATTACAGCAGTTGGTCGGCTGAGCCAGTTTTATTGTCTGCCCTACTGCAAGTGGAATGTGAAACTGCTGCCCTGTGTTAGCCAATACTTACACAGGAACTCTCCTTCATGTGACTTCTTTATTTTCCCATCTCTCTTAGACTTGCTGTGAATAATCTGAAAATTGTGGTAAAATTAGATCGTTACGAATGCTCAAATTATCTGAAGGAATTCCTGAGAGGACATTTTTCGGAGCAGTTCCAAACTATAAAGTGAGTGCCTCAGCAGCCGTGTTCTATGTAGTTTTTTCAACTAATGCACAACAGCAAAACCATAAACCAAAGAATCCCTTTTGGATATTACGCTAAACAGTTTCAGTCCTTAAACCACAAACCGTAACAGATTTTTTTCAGTCATAAACATGAAACACACATAATGACAATGGTCCGTCTCTCTTAATTTTCTTTTCACCGAGTCTTTTCTTGTCTGTCCTTACTGCAGTCAACATGCCCCTTGCCATACGTACATTTAGCAAGATTTACATTTAGTTTGCTGAGCGGTCAGAATAGCTTTCAGAACTGAATAGAATTTTGATTGTTCAGATCCTTTATAGTTAAACAGCAAATTATGTGTAATTTGAATTCATTCAAATAAGTCTTAAAAGACTTCCTTCTTACCTACAAAAAACAATAATTTGTATAATCAAACCAAATAATTTTCATATATCTTTATTTTTTGAGCCAGTTGCGGATATGTGCATCTGAAAGTAGAGCTATGTTTTTTTTAGAGATGTCCTGGATGCTCCTCTGAGCTTCCAGAACTACGCCAGTCGCTTCCAGCTCCTCCTCCACCTGGAGGAGATCCAGATGAAGGTGGATATCAAGAAATACGATATGAATGATGTTACTATGACCAGGGACCCGAACAACAAAAGTCTTCTCATCCTGGAAGTGAGTTAACCTCCATGCCAGTCCAGGCCAGGGTGCTTAAAATTTTATGTACATTTCTGTATTTCCAAATAAGTTCCAGCCACTTCCAAGTACACAGTTAATAATACATATAATACATATTTTTGAACCCACCACCTTTCTAAATTATGATTTGAAGCTGACGCAGATGAGTAACATCTTCACTTCTGATTAATTTTGACCAGCCATACTGGAGCTCAATGGAATCAGCAATGCTTTAACCGTAAGTGTGGAGAGTTGCATGAAATTAAATGTCATTGAATTAAATGTCTCTCGTTGACGCCAACAGGTCCCTGGTGTGGCTGAGAACAGGCCATCGGTCATGAGGGGGGATCACCTGCTGGTGTCCAAAAGTGGGGATGTCACCGAGCCTATCACCAAGTACAAGGGCTACGTGCACAAAGTGGTGCTGGAGCATGTAAAACTGGGTTTTTCCAAGAAGTAAGAGGATGACCCATGCGGTGGCCGTTCACTCCACTCCCAGAGAACCTCTATTTTTTTTGTATCTTTTACCCTTTCACATTCCACACCTGTACATTACATGTCTTTTCCAGGCTGCTGCAAAACTTCATTGACAAAATGAAGTTCAATGTTTGGTTTACTATCAATCGCTTCCCCCTGAGGATGCAACACCGGGCCACCCAGTTGGCTGTTCAGCACCAGTTGGAGAAAGTGCTCTTCCCCACGGGCTCCAGCACCAGAGACCAGTCCTTGCCCTCCCTGAGGTCAGACTCCTTTGCACAAAAATGTCAACTCAGTGTTAAGCCTTCTCATTCTGCAAGGGAGTTAATTGCAGTGACAGTCCTGGCCGAAGTGCTCTCCTTTTTATACGGGCACTTTCGGCACACCAGAGTGTGACTTGTCCAAGAGTGATCGGACACGGGTTGCTGGATCGCCAGTTTATTGCTTGTTTTCTTCTTCATTTTAATGGGGAATTTCACCCTGGTGCTTTCCAGGTATGTAACCATTAATAAAATTAACAACAGTTTTGTAAATTAAAAAAAAATCTCCTCCCCACAATCTATATTAAACATATTTTTATTTCAACATTAGAAGTATTACTCAACTTCCTCGGTATTCCCAGATAATAGAATATTATAAAGCATTCATAGCAGATATTGTATTCCAATGTGTTTACACTCTATCTAAAATCTAAAACACTAAACTTTTTAAAATGCATTTTTGTGTTTAGAATGTTTAAAAATTGAACTGTGTATTTATTTAAATACTCAAGAGATTCATGTCTAAAACTGTTTTATTTTTTTAAACAGTGTTAGTGATAAATTTTAATGTCCAAAATTATTCATATCCCAGATCTTATCGCTAAATTCTCAGGGAATGCAATCTTCTACACCATTCTAAATGCTCCTGGTAACTTCTAGCATGTTCTAGAGAATTCTAATCAACTATAAATTCAGAATAGCTGATGCACTTGTTTGCTAGTCAGTTTCTGGTCAATTGCAAGTCATGGTTAAAACCAAGGTACTTAGTGAGGACCTCTGGTTGCGCATTGTGGATGCTCACAAGAAAGGGAAAGGCTGCAAAGGTATTTCCAAATGTTTTCATGTACCACTGTGCAAAGCATTATTAGAAAGTTCAAGGAGTTTCACACTGTAAACAATCTAAAACGACATGGTAGAAAGCCAGAAGTGACCCCTCCGCTGGCAAGACTGGTAGTGCGGAAGGCTAAGAAGAATCCAAGGATTACCAGCAACGCCATCCTGAATAATCTGAGTAATGCTGGTACCAATATTTCAAGGCAGACACTCCGACGGACACTGCACAAGGCTGGCCTCCATGGACACTGACCAAGGAGGACTCCACTTCTTCAAGACAGGCACAGAAAAGCTCCCCCAGCCTTTGCAAAAGCTCACCTGGAGAAAAAAATTGAGTTGTTTGGACATAGGGATGTGGCTTTTGTTTGGAGAAAAAAAGGAGAAGCATTCAACCCCAAGAACACCATCCCCACGGTCAAGCATGGTGGTGGGAACATAATGCTTTTGGGGTGTTTTTCAGCCAATGGGCCAGGCAACCTTGTAAAAGTAAATGGTATCATGAAAAAAGAAGACATAGCAAAAGTGGTCAAGAAATGGTTGGCAGAGAACAATATCAACATTTTGGAGCCAGAGTCCAGACCTGAATCCAATTGAGAATTTGAGGAGAGAACTGAAGACCAGAGTAATGGCAAGGAAGCCTTCCAACCAAGGACCTGGAGATCTTTGCAAAACAAGAGTGGTCCAAAATCCCAGTGGCAATGTGCAAAAAACTTGTCACCAATTATATAAACCGTTTGACAGTTGTGATGAAAAATAAAGACTTTGCCATTGATTATTGAGATTGGGTATTGAATAACTGTGGACATGGAATGTTTTGTCAAAATATAAAAAATAAATAAATTGCCAAACTTATTCGTTAATATCTCTAACACAATGACTTACTTTCTTTTGTCACCTTTTTGTGTCATTTCCAGCCAGAAGATGCCTATTTGTCAAATAAAAATTCACCGTAATTAAAAATTTGGTCTGGGTATGAATAATGTTGGACTTAACTTGGACTTACCTTCTAAAAGGTTCTGAGTGCTTTAAATAAATCTCTAGGAAGGGAAATTTCATACAAGATTTTTTTGTTTGTTTTACTTTTAGATACTTAGGAATCATTTTGATGTAGGTGTTTTTAAATACCGCTGGTTGAAAAATTGTCTTGTTTCCTTGCACTCTACAGAAAATTAAAGAAAGAAATCACGGTATGGCTGATTGATCTTTCCTTTTCTGCTTTCAGGTTGTTTAACAGAAATCTGGAGCAGAACCCGGAGCAGTACGCTGCAGTGCAGAGCATTGTTGCAGGAATATCCAAGCCTGCCCCCTACTTGGTGTTTGGACCTCCCGGAACTGGCAAAACTGTCACCTTAGTCGAAGCCATCAAACAAGTTAAGAACTTATTTCTTTATCAGGTTTTGTGGAGAAGAAAGTTACAAAACGTGATCGCTTTTTGGTCTGTTGAGAATTTCTCCGGAGTCAGGAAGTTGTGATGTCAGTCAGGCACGAAACAAAGTTGGTGGGATAGAATAGTTATAAAAGAAGTTTTTTGATGGAGAATGGCAAGAAAACTTTCAGATGATTTGCACCTCATTCACTAAGCTTTTCGTCAATTTGGGTTTCACAAATCTACGGTGCATAAGTTGAGTAGTACATTCAAACCCTTAGAAATAATATTAGGGTGTAAAATAAAACCCAGCTAAAACCAAATTACTCAAAATTACAACTACTGCCACCATCACAAATGCATAAAATGTGAAATTTAAAAATGTAGGTAAAAAATAACTACCACCTGAGAAATTAGAAGTTAACTTGACTTAATTCACCATTTTTTTGCGCTTGCGATGGTTTCTTATTTGATTGTTGTGATTCTTTGTTTTATTAATTAATACATTTTTATTCAATCAATATATCCTAATTACACCGCAAACATTTTGACCGCTTAGAAAGAAATGCAGTAGTTAATTAAATTTACAATTCTGACCCTCATAGTATTATTATGAGGATTTGAGCTACTCATCCATATGTAATGGTGGTATTTTGACAGCTATGAGTGAACTCGTATTTAAATTATCTGATTCTTATCGTGGGACAGTATATCTGGCAAAATAACCAGTCATCTCTGACACAAAATCAAATTTAATTCTGGCATGCAATTTGCAGTTGGCCCTCGTTATGAATGATGCTCTGCTGTTTAGTGAGAGACGCTTTGCTCACTTTCTCTGACTGCCACGCCCCACATTTAGATGTTGCCACCCCCTTTCACTTTGTTAATGTTTTGCTGCTGCTTTGTACTCCTTGGCTTATACACTTGCACAGCAGGGCCATGGGAACTGATAGGGCAGAACCTAAACAATCCGGTCTCCCTCAGACTGTGCCAGCCTTCAAGACCAAGCTGCTGACATCCATTATGCCTTCGCTATGCCTTTGCTATATATCTTTGCTATGATTTTCACTAATTATCCCAACTTTATGCATTAAACCGTAATTTAATGTTGACTTTAAAACCTCATGGACTTGTCTGATCTTGTTCAACACATTCAATGCTCAGGGATTTCAGTTTTCGATAATTATAAGTGAGCATATACATTTAATTACATTCAAATACATTCAGTAAAGCAAGAATTATATTATGGCAATCGATGTAATACTACATTGAGTAAAATATCTTACAGTAAATCATGGATATATTGATTGTTGTATGAGTAAGTACGTTGATTAATTAATACATCGATTATGTCATTAATATAATTAAATGTGAATAGGTAAATCACAAGTGATTATAATAAATAAAAGCAAGAAAATATAAAAGCTAGATATATTGAAAAAGGGTCTTCAGGTCAAATGTAATTTAACTTTACACAACTTTTTTTTCCTTTGGTTCAATGTCTTTATATTTTCATACTGCATATACAATATTGTTTCATTGATAGTTGTGAATTTGTTTTCTGTGTCCCAGGTAGAGAGAGTTTTCTCCTCTGCCCACATCCTGGCATGTGCTCCCTCCAACAGTGCCTCGGACCTGCTATGTGAGCGCCTACTGGGGCAGGTAGACGGCCACAAGGTGTACCGCCTCTACGCCAGCTGCAGGGACTCCAGCAATGTGCCCCTTGCGCTGCTGGTAAGACTCATAGCAGACAGCAGTATGATTTACTCAGGGGCCTTTTGGTATATTGTATTTTGTTTTAGTTGTTTAATCATTTTTGTCTGTCCCCAAAAATTTGGCCAATTATGCATCTCGGCTTGTCGAGCCAAGAGTTGCCCTGCTGATTTCCACCAAACCCAGCTTGATTTTTAAATCAAGATTATGATTGATCTGCTGGTATTCATTCTATTCTCTGCTATAGCTGTTTAGTAGAATAAATCATTTAGAATTTTTCCATACCTGCTTTTACAGTTTTTAATGAATTTCCATGTATTCATTTTGAAATTTCACATTCATGAAAAATTATTGGAGAATAGAATAGAATAGAAAACATTATTGTCCATTAGATCTAGTTGTTATACATCTTTTGGACACACTTTTCTGTGTCAAACAGGAATTCTCCAATTGGGATGAGGATCAAGATTGCTTCGTGTTCCCATCCAAGGAGGAACTCATGGGCTACAAGATTGTGGTGACCACCGTGGTGACAGCTGGTCGGTAGGGCAGCTTTCTTTTTTGGGGGCTGGATTCCTCTCATTGCCAAAGCCTAATGGCCCTGTTGTTCATCCACCCTCAGGCTGGTGTCTGGTGGCCTTCCCCCAGGTCACTTCACCCACATCTTTGTGGACGAGTCAGGCCATGCGACGGAGCCAGAGTGTATCATTGGCATGGCAGGTGAGGGCTGACGGCTGTAGTCTGGTCTGATTGTGATAACTCCAGGCTGGAAGTCATGACCTAGTCATGACTCTTGGGTGAGCCTCCTGAGGCACCATTTATTTAACCATTGCTGCTACTTTATAGAAATGTTCACGCAACATTCATAGAGAAAGAAAGACATTAATGGAGATTTATTTGATTGAGCAAAATATTTAACAACTGAGGTTGGTGTGGAGCTCAATGTATAACTAAAATTTTTATGTAATACATTTACATAATACATCAAAGTTATAGATTTGGATTTAGTTGGTGGATAAATTCAGGTTTCAACACAAAACAAAGTTCCGAATCCTAAATTGTAGCCTCACTGCCACCACGACCCAATAAGCGTGGTTTATGGACATTATAAAACCCATATAGGATGGCCTTTTTTAGTGCAATAAATTCCTCCAGTTTAAGCCAGGTTTCTGATAAATTCATAATATCCAGATTGGTGTCCGTTATTGCTTCTCTCACAAGAGTGGCCTTAATCTATAATCTTATATTCAACTCTTGGCACAGACACAGTCTCAATAGTTAATATTGGGCAAATCAACCTGGCTGGAATTAGAACCTGGAATGCATCTGAAAATATATTTGGATGTAAGAATATATTTGGATGACTAGTCACAGATTTTTGGAAGCACGCAGACATTGATATGGGTCTGAGTACCTGGTGCCTGGCAAGTGCTCTAGAACTAGGGCTACATAATAAAGCATAGTAGAATAAAGCATTTAGATATTTGAAAACTATTTACAGAGATCTGTAAATTATTTTGATGTATCGGTAAATTATTCAAATATATCTTTAACTGAATCAAAGATACCTGTATACAATTATTTGGTATAATATTATAAGGTCAAATTGTTCAGTAATGTGTAAATCGATCTTTACACATACTTTCTTTACACATATTAAAAATCTTTTAAAAATATCTTTTAATTACTATTGTCTTAGACTGCAACCACCTTATGTACATGGTCCTTCGAAGGGCCAGCGGGTCTGTCTGTATTGTGAGGCTGCAGTTAACGTGTGCCTGCACCAGTCAGTGAAGGAGTGACTGAACATCGATTTGTGTCTCTGAAAGAAAAGTTATTTTGTGTTTTGAATATCAGAGTTGGATTTGTATTCTGCAGTGTAACTGGTTTTGTTGGCACAATTTCTGAGAGGCATAGGCATTTTGGTCATGCATAAAACATACAGATTACAAAGCATACAAATTATTTTCCATGGTCAGTTCATTGATAATTGATCATCATGTTACAGTTTATTCTTTAATATTTAAATATACCCTGTTGCTTTTCCTCACTGCTAAGACAGTTTGTCTTGACTACTTTCACATGCTAAAATAAGCTCACGTGTAAGTGAGCAAACTGTAATAGCAGAATCAAAACTTGACACCAGAGAGAGAGAACTCTTGGGAAATAGCATCATAGCAGACACACAGTATACCTATATCTATGCATATTATATATACATATCTATATGTTAGACTGCCATATTGGTTATCGCTGCTGCCTTACAGTGCCAGCTTCCTGGGTTTAAATGTTGCCTGGGGGTTCCATTTGTGTGTTCTGGTGGATCTGATGTTCTGGTGGAGTTGTCATTCTTATTTTCCCTCTGTGTGTGTATGTGGTGCACCCTGATGGAAAGTTACAGCGGTTGTTCCACCTTGTGCCCCGTATATTCCGGGTTAGGCTTAGGCTCACCGTGACCTTCACCAGGACAAACAGTTTGGAAAACGGATGCATGTAATTAAAGCAGTTATTATTACAACTACTATTAATACTAATAATAACAGCAAAAATGTAACGCGCTATGAAGACAATTTGAAGGGACAGTGGAAACCAAAACAGAAGGAAAATTAACATTGCAGGACGAGTATGAGAAAAAGGGCAGAAAGACTAACAAGCTGGCAGGATTAAAGAAACTGACAGTGGAAACTGATGTTTCAGCAAGGAAACCGACCCTTACGCTCCATTTACTATCTTCTCAGGCTTGCTCCATGAAGCAACGGGGCAACTGGTGCTGGCAGGTGACCCCAAGCAACTGGGGCCCATTATCCGATCCCCACTGGCAATTCAGCATGGACTGGGTGAGAATAGGGGCAGGCACTATCCTCCCAAGTACAGCCAGCTTCTGCTGCGGGACTGCGGGAAGCAGCAGAGCCACTGTAGCTGAGACATGTTGATAAATATTGTGTACCTTCTGTTCTATTACATTTAATAACATAATGTCAAGGATTTATTATTATGGTTTTATCCAGAGCAATAAAATATAATACTATCAGTGTGATTAACATGAGAATGTCTTGTCTGAGTAAAAACATTAGGCTATATAATTTTTAATTAAATATTAAATATGGCTTTTCTAATTCAACACGAAGGATTTATAGGTAGACTGCATCAAATGCTAAACTAAGGTCTTTAACACAAATGTTGGAAATCTTTATTCACTAACCAGATTTATTCCAGGTCTGTCTTTGCTGGAGAGGCTGATGACGACCAATCTTCTGTACCAGAAGGATGCAAAAACAGGACAGTTTGACAACTGTTTTGTAACCAAGTTAGTGCGGAATTATAGGTACCTGGCCGTCCTATATCTAAACTTTTATCAATGTCAATCAATCAATCAATTTGTTTTTGTAAAACTTTTTACATTTTACAAGTCCTCCAGAAATAACCCCTTAGGCAATAGTGGCAAGGGGTTGGCATCTGGTCTGTAGTGTTTGATGGTTGCCATGGTAGAGGTTGAGGTTGTCCTGTACCTGGGACATCTCAAATGATGGATGGTAACATAAATTCAGAAGTTAAATAGTTACAGATGTTTTGTGAGTGGCCATGGCAGTAGTTACCTCCAGCAGCATACAAAGAAGGTGAGTGCAAGAATGATAAAAGTGGCCATGAAGGTGCTCCCAGACCACCCCACTCCTCCAAAACAGCTAGTGGTGGAGTGACAGCAGGAATGGATCTTATCAGAAACTTTCCTATAGCCACAGCCATTCATCTGTCACAATCCCCCTATCGACTATATGCAAGGTTAAATAGGTATGTTTTAATCTAGCTTTAAATATTAAACCTGATTCCCTTATAAGTTTTAATAGAAGGCAGCCCAGCACTGAACCTTGTGTGACGTAATATCTAACCTACAACAAATCAGATCGTCATAGATTTTTACAAACTGAAATCTATTTGTTAGCTACAACCTCAACTTAGAGAGAACTTATACCTATGTGAATTGCATATCTTTTAAAAAAGGATATAGTGGTCTATAGTTCCAAAGGCAGCCCTCAGGTCAAGAAACGCTAGAACACACCAAGTTATTATCAGATGCTGTCTCAGTGCTATGTGCTGATCGAAAATTTGTCTGAAATGGTTCTATAATAGTAAAATATTAACTTAGCTACTACTTTCTCTAATATTTTATACTAGAAAGGCAAGTTTGATACTAGCCTAAAATTCTATAAGAAGCAGCCACCAGTGCACATAATTATAATTATTATAATGAACACTGTTCTTCCTGGCAATAAAGAAAACCTGTAATTTGGATGTGCACCACTTGCTCACTTGCTTCCAAAATTCCTGCTTGAGTTACGTTTGGTCAGTTTACCAAGGAGATAATGTATTATGCTTAATTTTTTCTTTTTTTTCTAGTGGAGCAACAGAAAGAGTTTTGCTAAATGAGTACTGCTTAATGCATTGTTATAAATATCTAGCATTTCATCCATTGAGAAATGTTTTACTAAACAGTTCTTCTTTAGGTAAAAAATTCAGGAGCTCTTTAATTAACTTTGGAATAGTACTTGGGGAATTGAGCGACTCAGGAACTGCTTTAGCTCAGGGATTTTCAAATTCACAGACTGAGTTTCAAACAAAATAAGAAATTGGCCAGAAAGCGCTGATTGTATTGAAAAATAGTTACGTTTTCAATACCAGTCCCAGGGTCTATCAATGGCCACATGGTGTGATTCAGACAAAACAGTCAGCCAGTGAGGAGAGCCTGCTGTATTCATCATCTCTAAACATTGGACAAGTACCAGAGTCAGATGTTTTTCAGTCTTGCACACCGAGACTATTTTATGCTTAAGGACTTACGATTACCTCATTCAGATGTTGTTAATGCCGGCATGTGTAACAATTTTAGAAAATTTACATAAACCTTTTGCCAGCAATTATCAATCGTTTCCTGATATATCTCCAAACAAACGTAAGCTTCTTTCAATAATTGAACAAATCAGGAAACTTTGAGGAGGAAATATCTCCCATGGACTGTTCTCTAGAAAGTAAAAAATATAAAATTTGGTGTAGAATATTTTGTTCTGATTCCTGTGGAAGTACAAAAATCAATTAACTTCAAACAACAGGGGACAGACATTTTTAGTTTGAATCACCTAATGCTCTTGCCGCCTCGTCCCTCCCAGGTCCCATCCGGCTATCTTAAAGATTCCCAACGAGCTCTTCTATGATGGGGAGTTGCAGGTGTATGCTGACGAGATAATCCGTAACTCTTACTGCAACTGGGAATACCTGCCCAAGAAGGTGAGAGGTGGTGGAGTATTAAGGATATTTATTTGCATAACTGTCCTGAGACCCAGAAAGAAGTCCAAGAATGACAGTAGTAATGATGGTTATATCTGAGGTACTAGTTAATGTTAACTGTTATGTCGGTGCTGCACTATCAAGGATTATATTGAATAAATTAATTATGCCAGGCCTAATCGCCAATATCCATCCCCAACCTCAGTAAAGCACTGGGAGCTGAAACAAGTCTCCACTTCAATATTCCAACATCTAGTGGGAACCCTTCACAGAAGAGTGTTATAACGCTGTTATAGCAGCGGGGGGCAACTCCATATTAATGGGCACTGTCACGGAAATTCTTTAGTCAGAGCTTTAGCGGTGAGACACAGGTTAAGTAACTACTCAGACACAACATCTAATCAACACAGATTTAATCCTTTGGATTCACTTCACATTTACACCCATGCGCAAACAATTCTTAACATCATTATTCAGTGGAAAAATACAGCAGTCTTCTGCAGAAACCCAAAATAAATTACCATCATGAAGGAAGTGTGTTTATATAAATATATTCTGGTGATAGTCTGTAGTCTGGTAAGACCTTAATTGTGGTTTGATTAATGGTGTGTGGGTTCCATCTTAATTGGCTATGAATACATAGTTTTTTGGTTTTGTTTGTATTTTTAATAAAAAATGGATCACTAATTACTGATCACTAATTTTTAATATTAAGCTTGTTAGCTTGCTAATAATATTGCTGGACTAAGAGAGTTAGCATTTTGTAGCCAAGAAGACTACCAAATAAACTGATTATTTGTTCACCACTGTAAATGTTGAATGAAGAATGAAGTTATATGACACCACTATACCACTAATAAAAAACAGTACTAAACATTATATATAGCTTTTATGACATCCCATTCTAAATCCATAGGCATTAATTGGAGTTGGTTGCTCTTCAGGAAGAATGGGCAAAAGTTCCAACAGACACACTCCAAAATCTTGTAGGAAGCCTTCCCAGAAGAGTAGAAGCTGTTATAGTTGCAAAGGGGGGACCAACTCGGTATTACTGCCTATGGATTTAGAATGGGATGTCATAAAAGCTCCTGTTGGTGTAACGTGTAGGTGTCCCAATACTTTTGTCCATATAGTGTATATGTGTATACACACACACACACACACACACAAACACACGTGTGTGTACATATATATATATATATATATTGCCTTTCAACCTTTTTCAGGGATTCCCTGTGATATTCCATGGAGTGACTGGGAAGGACCTCAGGGAGGCTAACAGTCCATCCTTCTTCAACCCAACTGAGATCGAGATCCTTGTGGACTACCTCAAGAAGCTGTTGCAAACTCAGGGGAAGAAGGGTTTGTCCAAGATATCACCAAAAGAAATTGGTATCATTGCCCCTTACAGGAAGCAGGTAAACTTTAAGAAGCAATCTGTTCAATATCTGTTCATTGATTAGATGGAAGTTTCAGTCATTTTCTTTATTTTAAATTTGTATAAGGTTAATCCACAGACCTAATCTATCTATCTATCTATCTATCTATCTATCTATCTATCTATCTATCTATCTATCTATCTATCTAT
>JAOVYW010074046.1:0-18932 GCA_025775045.1 Hiodon tergisus
TCTTGGGTTTGTAGGGCTTTGTACTGCAGAGCGTCTGTGGTCCTGACTAAGGGGACTCTTATGAAGGGTGAGCTCTTGGGTTTGTAGGGCTTTGTACTGCAGAGCGTCTGTGGTCCTGACTAAGGGGACTCTTCTCAGGGCTGAGTTCTTGGGTTTGTAGGGCTTTGTACTGCAGAGCGTCTGTGGTCCTGACTAAGGGGACTCTTATGAAGGGTGAGCTCTTGGGTTTGTAGGACTTTGTACTGCAGTGAGCCTTTGGGACTTTACTGGAGTAAAAGGGTTTCTTTTTGGGATGGGTTTAAGTATGGTGTGTCCATTAATCAAATGAATCAATAAATTAACCATTTGTTATAATGCATTTCTACTAGCAGACTTTGTCAAGGTGCTGCATGTATTGGATTTTTAAAATAGGCAATCAAAAAAACCCAGAGCTAGCGGTCAAGAGGAGTTTGATTGATAATGAATTTATGTTTCAAACTGCTTTTCCTGAATTCAATTTTTATTTTATTTTTTGCTCTGGGTTTAGCTATTTTTTTGGAATTACTTTGTAGAGATTTTCCAGAACAGTTATTCTAAGTATTTACATTTTGTATGGCCATTTATTAGGGTTTTGATGTAGTTAAATTATTCTACATTTCCCAGAACTGGATGTGATGAATGAAGTGTTTAATGTGGGCAAAGGAATGTGTTTTGGTCGTTTGTGGCTGATGATTTGACAGTATTCTTCTTCTATTTTTTCCTTAATTGCCACGTTTTGGAATATTCCGAACTGTCAGATCTGTTTTAATTGTATTTAGATTTGAATGAAATCACAATTGAGTGATGTTTTTATTTATTTATATGGATTTAAGCCACACACGGGTCTGCCCTGATGGACTGGGCAAACAGTGTGAGCGAGGTCCCATCTGATACAGACTATAAAGCCTCCCCCTCCCTGAGTTTCAAAGAAAACGCCACAAGCTTCCTGTACAAGAACAAGCACATCACTATTTGCACTGTGAGTGAGCACAATCAGACTGCGTCCCTCAGGGTCTTGACGAGGATTCCCTCTTAGTTTGTGTGCACCCTGTGGTGCTGCTACAAGGGACCCACGGTGGGATGGTGGGCCAGGTGTAAGTCTCGCTCACACTCACATACTCCATAAAAATCAATAAATCTTTACCTCGACAGGGAGATCTTGGATTCTAGTATTATGTTGATTTAAAAAAAGAAAAAAATTCTGGTGCTTTGTAGCATCGTATCCATTAAATTTTCTCTGTATTACAAGGGGTTTTTGAAATGCACCGAGTAAAACTCCACCATCTAGTGGTGAAAAAAACAAAACAGCATCCCTCTTAACAAGGGGTGTCAAACTCTAACAAACCATGGGTTTGGATCTGGTGATTTTCAAGCTATTTCTCAGTCAGCCGCTGATTTACCTCAGTAAATGCCTGGTGACATTATGTTTCTCCTAGACCCTTTTGCCTTGGAGCACTGGACTCCAAATGCTGTAGAAAAGTTGAAGGAAACCTGTTCACGGCTCAAAGATGACGTTTCTCAACTGTGGCACGTTATGTTTATACAAACAGATGCTGACGAAGTCTGCTGCTGGGCAGCAACTAGGAGTTGTCAAATAAAAAGCTGCGTCCAATCATCTTACAGAAATCAGGCCGACGCCCATCAGATAGTTCTACACTTTTCTTCTCTCCTTCAAGACTCATATTTACATATAAATGAGGTGTAAATCAAATTACACCCACAATGGCGTGCAAAATTATTTAATAACATTCTTAAATTTATTAGAATGCACAATGTGAACCGTCTCCAGGGACGTTGATTTAGACCTGTCTATTCTCATTTGATGAAAATTGAATCGCTACTGATCCAAAAAAATGCAAACCTAGAAAAACAACCAGGTAACAATAACGGATCAGCTGCTGTAGATAAATGAACATTAACGCGTACGCACCTATTCCCGGCCACACAGCAACTCTCCAAAGGGCAGTTTTAATTACGCAATATTACGGGGATTTAAATCGAAGGTTATACTGTGTCACCTTGGGGGTTAGAGGCAAGAGTGTGTCATGCATCAGAAGAATATAACTCATGAGATTAACCACAGTCGCTGGATATTCGCCTATTATGACGGTCGCCGCTCTGTTGTGTGGGGTGGGTGTGGGTGTTTTTCTACGTATGTGTGTGTGTGTGTGTTTTGTTTGTAACACTTTTTCTGAAGGTGATAAATGTTTCATTCACTTTGATGTAAAGTTTCGCAAGAGGATCGCATTTAAATGCAAGATTCATGCAACCAGATGTCTCAGGCTGTGTCCCATAAGCCTAAGAACACATTTCAAAGGGGATGATCTGAGTTGGTTTGAGGTCCTTTGTGCAGTGCAGAAGAGAGTCCTGCCTTGTGTTATCAATTAAAAATTCACTTTTGCATTTAATTTAAGGCATACATAAATTTCTTTTGAAATTTAAGACATTTTTGCAATGAAAAGCTAATTTATCATTTATTATCATGAACAATGTTCACAATTAATCATATTCATTCACTTACAATTTTAAAGTTTATATTTTAATTTTTAATATTTTTAGAAGTTAAACTCATCATCTGAAATAGAATTAATGGAGCATTTAATAAACTCTATTTTTACCGTTTTAAAAAACTTTTTCTAATATTGTTCTGGTGATATTTAATAATTGCAAACAAAGATTATCCACCAGTTTTTGCATGAACAAAGCATGACATACATGGCAATGAATAAAGACCGCTGTGTAAAAGATGACTTGGTTTGGTATTATTTTTACTTCTGTGAGTTGCTGTGTAATTTCAGACATCCACCCAGTCATTTCTTTGCTAGAGTACATTCCAGGGATTCCCTAATTTAATATGATTTCATAAAGAGGTGATTTCTGAAATGATTGAAGTGTCCCAAGTGAGCTAACATAAATGCAAACCGATGACTGAAAGGGTAATAAACAGTGAGAAAATCACGACTATGTTCGCTAAACAGAGTACTTACTCTTCTCTTTTACCACGCAGAAAATAAGTGTCTTTCTCACTCCATAGATTCTCTTTCATTTTAGACCACGGCAGCTCAGTCTGGAGCAGATACTTTATTAAGTTTACAGCAACACTGAAACCCACAGAGGCACATACCCAGTCCACTTTTTTCCCCCCGTAACATGACAAATTAATAAAATGGCCTTAATAAAATTGAATTTGTAATATGTGCCCATTGGGGCATTTGAGAAATAGACAGCTGTCTAGTTGGGTGCTTGGAATGCTAAACGATGTCTCCGTGCATTTCTGCAGGTATCCTTCACATTACAAAGCTTCCTTTCGACTGGCTTTGAGCCAGCGGGAAGGAAGCAGATATTGGTGAAAATGCTATTTCAGATACAAACCTGGCAGAGCAGTAAACTGCAAACGCATACCTAAATAACACACATAACATAAAGTGATTTAATACATTCATACCTAACATAAAATGCGTACAAGACGTAACACACATGCAGTTAAACATGCATTAAATAAGTATCATAAATCTAATGACGGGAAAACATCTTGCCAAAATAGATCACGTTTCACTTTTTCATTGAGGCTTTATTGACTTCAGGTATTGAAAAGATCTAGTTTAAAATGACAGGACATAGCGTTTTTTTATGCATCTGAAAACCATTCGGTAATTTCTACTATTTAGTATTAAGGATTTAGGACAAAAAATCAACAGCCACCCTGTACAGATTAGAGAGCTCTAGCCCGATTCTGCAGACTGTTGGCGAAATGCCGATGAAAAAGCATGAGGTTGATAAGTAAGAGAATCGACACTGAAACCTGTTTCAGCCTGGAGACACTCTGCAGGGCCAGCAGCGCGCTCAGCAATCTTCAGAGGCTCGCAAGCGGCGACACGCAGAGGCGGCGGAGACACCGACCTCGGGCCTTGTGGGCTGCCGGGATGCCTCATTAGGCAGGCGCACTCGCGTGCTCTGCCTCAGCTCCTCACGCGTTCGCGCACGCGTGACGAAGCAGCTACACAAACGCATACACGCGGATGGGCGCCGGCATGCACGCCACGGGAGGGGGCATTAAGGAGGGTTGGAAGCAGTTGGGACGACGGGGACATCTCTTCGCCTCTCTCTTCCTCATTGGTCCACCACTACCCTCACCCCTTTTAGTAATGTTTTATTGATTTTGCCTGTCGTCGTGAGGTGGAATTGAAAGCTTTAATTGAGCTCAGGAGGTTCATGTTTAAAAGGGTCTGCTGATGCTCTGCTCCTCTACGGCTGCAGCCATGGGAAACAATGGCAATCACAAAAGACTGTCCTTAACAGCGGATCTCTGGCCCAATATTATAATATCTGTGTTTAGATGGGAGCTGTTCCCCCCATCCCTCTCCATGGCCCTGCATGTACCAGCGCGCCATAACTCACACAACTGCTCATGCAGTGCAGACTAGACCAGGGGCTTCCTCTGTCTAGGGAGATTAATGGAAGGAAACAACAAACAAAAAAGGAACTTTCGCTTGCGCAGAGGAAATGCCATCTGCAGTCAATAAAAACACCGGGTACTTTAATCTCATATATAGGCAAGAGATACTCCTTGTGAGCTTGTAAATTCACAAATTCAATAGGTTCTTAAACAGTACACGGACATCTCGGGTTTCTGTTTGTTTTACCACACAGATTCCTCACTGTAGCTCAAAACACAAAGGAGCCGCTATTTTTAGAGCGTATTCATTTTGACTCCCTGGAAGGACACAAACACAGTCAAATGAACTTTGCTCAACTTCGGGGTTTGAGAATGTGCCTATTTATTCTGCCCCTGCAAGACTGGGATTTGATCTGAGTGAGATCAGCGATGTCTATTAAAAATGCAGTCAATTTTGTATGCAGTTACCCGCTCTGGAGCAAACATCTGGCATTCCCGAGGTCACCAGTATGATCTCGACTTCGATTTTCGGCTGGGCCCTCTAGGGCTACAGGCTGAGGCTCTAGGTTCTGGTCGGCGATGGTGTTAATGGTGCAACAGGAGCGAAACTCCATTGTGTTGTCTGCACCTGGGCTGATTATGCTGCATTTGATTGATGGATCGATTCCTGCCAAAAAGCCATTTTCAGAGTCATTGCGGCAATTATGCAGCAATTATGCGGCAATGACTCTCGGAGTTAGGAAAATGGCAAGCTTATAAACGTGCCCAGACTGCGGCTCCTGATGAGAATAATGCCAATGTAAATGCTCTCCACCATCAAGAGTACGTAACCTCACCGCGTCGTGCATGCAACCACACCCCACCAGCCGATCAGAACATGGCCCGTTCACGGAAAGGGCGCCATTGATCGCACAACTCAGACGTAATAATAAAGGATTTGGTGTTGTTTTTAACAGGTTACATCTTGTAATTCAAATTGCCATTCTGGAGAACATTAAAAGGGCTCTGCTCAGTGGAATTATTTTACAGTGATGTTCCTTTGTGGTTAAAGGCCCTAATTAATCTGCAGCCCAGCTCAAAAGGGTAATACGATACACAAGGGTCAAGATCACCATCGGAAAAAGTCGACATGCTGCTAGAACTGTCAACGCAAGCAATGCGTTGGGCAGGATCAGCACGTGTGGCCTGGAGAGACATGGGGCAAAAGTGAGTCCCTCACGGAAAGGCTAGCTTAAGCTCACCGGTGTACGACCGACTGTGTCTGTTCTCAGGCACTGATTTTATTACGCTCGCATGGAGTTAGGCAGGAGGAAGTTCGCTCTGTCTTGTGTCGCTCGCCTTCACGTTTTAATGCCAAAAGCCCACCTTGTTTGTAGCTGAGCCACTGCAATGAACCGTAAAACAGCTTCAAATTAAACCTCATTTATCCCAATTTAAATATTTCTAAAACAAATTTTCAACGCGTCTCATTTAATTTCTGTGTGTACTGAAGTTCTGCTCACGTGTCTGTATAGCATTTAACATGCTTTGGCCCAAAATTACTCATGGGCCTGGTAATTACAGGAAAGGTTTTATTGTCACATTTAAAATACTTCTGTTTGATGCTCCTGCAGAAAAGTGGTGATTTAGTCACAGATGATACAGTTAAAGCATTGGAAACAGTAAGCATGGTATGTCAATCAGAGAAAGACTATTTTCTGTGGCATTTCTGTACTTCAGTGCAATAATTTTACTTACCACAAGGGGATGTAAGTGTTCTTTCTTTTTTTTTCTGAGTTAGGTAACAGCCCTGGGCAAACTTACCACAGCACACATATAATATTAAAGTGAACCTTCTGCAAAGATACCAAAGATATCTTTCAAGCATCGTGTACTACCAAAGTTGTAATATTCCATAACAAAAGAATTCTGGCAAAATGATATGTACTAACAACCTCAGGTGAGGGGGTGAATTTATTCAAGATTGTGCTCACATTTTTTGTTACTGAACTCCTTTACATTTTTTGATTGGTCCATAAATTTTGATCCAACTGGAGGCAGAAGCCGCTTATTTAAATTGGAATAAAACAGTGCGAAACACTGTTTGGCGTGTGGCGTGCCCACGTACCAGGACAACGTGCTGTTCTTATTCACGGGAAATCATGAGTCTGTATATCTTCCAATTGTACAGATGCTGGGCCTCATGTAAGACATTCAAATAAGGACCCTGAAGTTGGTGCACTAATCCTAGTCTCTATACACTGGTAGAAGAGCACAAGTGTGAAGTACCAGGATGAAGGCTTTTGCAGTTTCTCACCAGTCATCCAAAAAGTGTCAAGCTCAATAAAGCTCCTCAAACATTGGAAGACTAAAATAAGTACCTTCTAGACAACTAGAAGGTAGTCTAGTCTATGAGTGCCACACATAAAAGGTATATGCACAACTGTGGTTGGAGACCATGCATTTCTGCAGGTGAAAGTGCTTTAGAATTACATCCGCCCTTATCAAGGGTTCAGTCCAGGGATGGGCTCCAGTCTAGGAGGAGAAATGGCTTCATTTTCATTAATGATACAGTTCTGGTGTGATGACAGCCAGTCACCATGTGGATCCTTTACGACCGGGGCTGAACAGCCTCTTAGAGGTTAGATGGAAGAGACAGCTCACATGCCCGGGTTAATTGCGGTAGCATTTACATAACTTTCTGTATTACAAGTTCCTTGAACTCTCTCAAATCTAATACAGTTTTGCATAGACATTGCCTGCAGTTAAATCGTCTTTTTCTTTTGAGTGGGAGCTGACCGGACTAACAATGCGTTTTCCTTTGCTGGCTGAATTTAAAATACCACAAAATAAATGTCTTTAGGACTACCGTGTGACTTTCTGCAATATGTACTGCCTTAACTGGCAATTCCGCAATGTCTCCACGGCAACGATTTGAAATACTTTAGATTAGCCACCATGTTGTTCCCCTGCAGGAGTTTCTGCCTTTAGAGTGCAGTATCTTGGAGATCTAGAAATGACACTATGGCAGCAGATGGTAACCAGAGAAAAGCAGCAATTATATGCAAATAGACTGATATTTAGGAGGCGGTATGTAAATGCAATAACATATCAGATGCAGACCTTCGTACTGAAAATAGCATTCTCTCAATAATGAGTGCTGTGTACCCAAGCTGTGAGTCACCCCGACGAAAAGCACAGCGGATGAGAAGCTGAACAGAGAACACAACAGAAGCCTTGCACAAAACCAGCATTTCGGACTCCAGGAAGACAGATGTCTTACTTTTAAAGAGCGAACGAACTGCGTGACAAGCAAAATGCATTTGATATTGTGACGTTCATCTCAATTCAAACGTATTAACATGTTCATGAACAATCCTGATCCCCACTTCAGGATTGTGGGGGTTCACAATTAGCCTTCAAAAAGGCTAATTAACTGTGAAAGTTTTCATATCCCTGTGCAGTTAAAGCAAAAAAGACATACACTATGCAAATATATCGAGCCCATTCTATGGCCGTGGTGCAGCGTGTCTTCAGGCATTGCTTCTTGTCTGCCTCCTCTTTGACTGACTGTAACATCAGAGGCTTTGTGTGGGTCACGACATGGGGGCTTGTTAGATCTCGGACACTTCGTTTTATTCAGTCTGCTGGACGAGGGCCTCCTCTTTGAAGACTGCGCTGGGTGTCGGCGCACATTTGGTGGTGCAGGAAACGCATTCCTGAACACTCTCAGACATCATGTGAATCATCATCTGCCTCAGCATCCCATGATGCAATGCAGAACAAGGCAAAATGATGGACCAGCTACATAGATATGTGCTTTGAATAAAAAAGGTTTCCGAATTCTTAAAATTCAGCCTAATAGAACCTTACAGACAGGAGCAACTGCCAGACCAAGGACAGAAATAGCCTTTTGAGGTTATAGACTTTAGATACTGCACTGGCTGGATTGTGAAGTCTCCTGTGAAAATCACATTTAATCTCAAGACGTGACTCATACATCCTCAAAATGAGGAAGTGTGGAAGGAAGATTTGGATGCATTACCAATTAGACACCGTGCCTGCCACAGATGAAAACCCTGCTGCCAAGTTTTTAATGACTTTTAATGGCGGGTTTAGCTAAAGCGCTAGGCTTCACCACGACAATGCCAATAAGGGATAATTAAATTGCTGGTCAGTGGGAAGAGGAAATACAAACAAGAAAAAAAAACCGCGTACCATGAGAGGCGATAATCACTCAATCATCAGGGCCATCAGCTGTTTGGACCGGGAACACGGAAAGTGGCCCTAAATGGGGGTTTATAAGGGTATAAATGAGGTCTTACGATCCTGATTTGTATGCGTTTGTGACAGTAAGGCTGTAGAATGACTACCGTGTTAAGACATGGTTTTAGATCAAACGACGACTGCGTCAGTAAACTGTACGATTGAGATCTTTTACGATCCTTGATGTCGGAAGTAAGCTGGCAAGAATGCAGACAAAAGGAAACGTCGTCTGAAAAAAGTGAGTCAGAAGTGAGGACGCACAAAATGTTGAACGTCTAAAAAATCCCACAGAATCACAGGCCCGACTTTAGCTTTTACTGTATTGTGTGGCTTGAAAGGCGTGGGTGCAAGCAAAGCCTGCGTCTGGCATCAAACTGTGAGTGTTTTTTTTTTTTGCATTTTGCATTTTCGTACTTAGTTTCCTCAATCATCTTTTGTTCTGTTTTTTTAAAGTGTTAATTCATCAATTAATGAAATGAGTATCGAACTCGTATCGGTCGATAAAAGCTATCATTGAAATAAAAAAATGAAATAGCAATAATAATAAAAAATAAAATGAGTTCAATGCCTGCTACAAACGACCTCAAATGTTTCACAGATTGTTTATTTATATGTTAATGGACAGTGACAAACATAACCGCAGAAAGTGTAAGGAATTCCCTGGGCTAATAAAGCCCGATGTCTCACTCAGCCCTCAGCATGGCTGTAGCACATCATAAAAAATGAAAACTCAATGGCCTTCAGACGAGCACTTGTTACTGTGGTAACGCTGATGTAGGAAACGCGGGGGGCACGGCGCTATTGTAATCCGTCTGCACGGACGACGGAGAGTAAAAGCCAAAGCAATGCTGGCACCCCTCTTTAAAGATACTTTAGGTGCTGCGGTAGCTTGTAGGTATGGTTCAGTGAAACCAATGGAAACCAAGCTTAAGTGAATATCTGTGTCTGTAAAGCTCTGGCTGGCTTTTTATAGCCTCGAGCGCAGTTCCAAAAACGTTCCCCTTGCTCAACCGCTACACAGAGATTTAAAGTGCGAGTGCGAAAGCTGCAACACAGACGTTAACCCTTCACGCATCTTAGCGCATCTCATTGCCAGGAAAGCTTAAAGATACTGCAAAAGTTAACAGGTGGTACATTGGGGTAGTCATGGGGCAGCGCGTGGCTTTAAACCAAAATAAAGGCAGCGGAAAACCTTTTATCTTCGCAGTGTTCTCCATTAACCTAGCTGCTGTCAGTAAAAGTAGTGATGCACCAAATGGAGAAGATTTTATCGTTACAAAGTTAATTTTTAGTATCTTGCTAAATTGTCCTTGTACTTTCACTTTAGAACGCTGACTGAATAGCCTCCACCTCTCTGTCTCTGCCCAATCCTGGCCCCCGAGCACTCTCCAGTGTGGGACAGCAGGTCCATGTGTATTTGTGTGTATGGTGAAGCAGTACTGGTGAAGCAGACTCCTGGTTTATTTAGTGCAATGGTTTTCACCATGACATTGTTGTAGACAATGTGAACTTCCAGAAATTCAATACAATTGTAATGTAACTAAATTATTGATATAAAAATCTGCATATTACCAAGATTAATACCAATTAATGACAAATATTGAATACACAGAATGAGGAAGTTAAAACCAAATAAAAAGGAATTAACAGCAACCACACATATTATCCAGTGAATTACATTACAGTCAGGTTATGCACAAGGTTTAAGAACTCTAGGTTATCAGTAGCCCTCTTGTGGTAATTTTAGAGTACTACAAACTTCTTTGGCAAAACCAGCTGAAGGTCAAAAAATGTTACAATTGGTTCTAGACAAAATCTATGTTTGATATTAATTCAAATGAAAACCAAGACCACATATTATTCTGCATTTTAATTGAATATACAGTCACAATTTAGTTACTTAGCAGACACTTTTATCCAACGCGACTTACACAGCGTAAAATCTCAACATCCATAATACAGCTTGATACTTTACTGACGCAATTCAGGTTAAGTACCTTGCTCAAGGGCACAACAGCTGGTTCAAGCAAACACAACTCAGGCCCCATGGCAATTCCCTCTTTGTCTCTCTCCATATTCTTCCGTCCGTCCGATTGCCTACAGCTGGCTGAAGAGGGTGGAGAGTGGAGAGGACTCTGTGTGGGCAATCAGAGGTGGGCGGTGTCGGTGGTGCTGCATCCTGGGCAGGTCCTGGGTCCTGGGTCCTGGGTCCTGGGTCCTGGGTACTGAGTCACTGCCTAGTGTGCTGCACTAAATGCGGTTGTGTTTTGTCTGCTTGGTTGTGGGTTGCTTTCTGGGTCGACCTCCTAAGTTGCCCAATGTGAAAACTGCGAATTAGAATAGCAGAAACATAAACATAATTATGCGTAATATTCTGTCTTTGAACAGGGCTGTTCTCAGCATTAATTTACTGCCGTCCAATCTGCAGCAACTGTGCAATGCCTTCATCTCTTCAAGTGGCCACTTCTTGTATACTGTACTGTGAAAGAATATTTTCCCCAAAGAATCATGTGAAAAAATTACTGAATAGATTACATTAGACTATGAAGTATTAAGACACCCACTGGACTGTAGTTATAGAATACTATATGATGCTGTTTCAGCTGAAAGTCAGCACTCCTGTTGAACTTCAATGGAATGGAATGGACAGAATGGAAACTGTGATAAATTCGTAACGTGTAAAAAGTAAATAATGTACAGCAGACACGGATAGCTATGTCTACTAAGCATAAACTCTCATGCTATACATGGATAGCGATGTCTGCTAAGTATAAACACATGCATACCACACACCCCCCTCCAAATGAGGGAGACCATTGGTCTAAAGAACATACCTCAGCCACACTTTCTGCGCTCCTATGGTACAGTACTGGTGGCACCCATTCTGGTGAGGCTGGCGGGTGTACCCAGGAGAACCAGACAGGTTCGCTCTAGTTTTTTTTTTTCCTGTGTTCCTCACTTGCCTCCGTGGAGCGCTGTGCCTAGGACTGTGCAATCCTTGCCCACATCCTCCAACACCTAAGTGCTACGCCTATAATCTACACCTACGGTCTACGCCTATAATCTACACCTATGTGCTACGCCTATAATCTACACCTACGGTCTACACCTATAATCTACACCTATGTGCTACACCTATAATCTACACCTATGTGCTACGCCTATAATCTACACCTATAATCTACACCTATGTGCTACGCCTATAATCTACACCTATGTGCTACGCCTATAATCTACACCTATAATCTACACCTACGGTCTACACCTATAATCTACACCTATGTGCTACGCCTATAATCTACAGTAAAGCAAGCACTTTAACCTCCGCTGTTCGAAAAGGAAAATTTGGATATAATGTCAAGGCTTTAAAAGGGAAAAGGTAGCATCTTATTTCACTATTGGCAGAAGTACCAGGTAAGTCATCAACTGCAGGTTACGTTGTATTTTCTCTTGTGTTTTATGTCTATGTGAAGATGAAATTTAACTGCAGAGGAGTGCCATCATGCATGCCGTACTGTAATCCCGTAGCCTGAATTTATTATTTAAAGTGGTATAATTTACCACTTTATGCCCCCCAACAAAATAAAAGAGGAACAGAAACACAAATGTACCTAAATTATTTCAAAACGAGATGTTAGCAAAGTTAGCTACAGGTTAGTCATCATGTCTCCGTTCTTCAGAACATTTTTCCTTTCCTTGTACAGTCCGCATTCATAAAAGTATGCTATGGATCTGTGGTATTTTTTTACATGACTATAACTGAGTTATCAGTATTTGTGGAACTTTCCATCCTCGGCGGCACAATGGCAAACTTGGTACCAAAAAATGGTAAAGGGTGAACAAAAAGACACCACCGGACACACGTATCAGGCCTCATATCAGAGGACGTGAACAATGAGAGCCCAGATCCTGCACAATCAGACAAACAAAACCCTCTGAATTACATATGGTATATTTTACACAGTGTCAGATGATAAAGCAAGCATGTGATTTTACTCGAAGACAGAACTGTTTTACCGGTTCACTTTGTTCGTTTTTTGGTCTTAACTTCAGATATGCAACCCTTCAAGGGTTAGTACCCTTCTGCAATCAGCTTCGGCCCAATGTGGCAGAAGCTAGACTGCATTCGAGCATCTCTGTCCACGACATTACGGGCTGTCCATTACGTTGCATTACATTCAGTCCATTAGATTATATTACAGGCTTTCTCAAACACTAAGGCAATGTGAAAGAAACAGCTGTCGGACAACTCAGTCCACGTTTATGGTTATTTTTACACGAAACATAACTCTCAAACACATCATTTTAAATAAAATAAAAACACTTATGGCAATGGTTTCCAAAAAGCTATCGATTGCAGACAAGTGAAGATGCATGCCAGCTGGTAGGTGTAGACACTGAAGGAGAACGTTCAATTTCTTAAATGACATGCACGTTCAACAGCAATAAATTAGAGAAGGAATATGGGGGATCCCAAAAGCCTCAGCGGATGAGTTCAGATCACAAGGCACTTTGCTGGATGCCACTTATCAAGCTGACACAACTGGGGCTTGGAGGAATGGTTGCATGATGCAAGACACAGTTTAAAAACAGTTCACATCTTCTCTTTTAAAATAAATTTGAAATCGGTGTGGTGCTTATGGGACCTCAACTTGTCACATCAAATCCCACCAACCAAACAGACGAGGAGGGTGAGGAAATACAACTAGCCTCTTCCAGGTTTAGTCACCTTCGAGCCGCCCATCTCTTATTCACGCACAGATTCGGCTCTGATTGGAGGACAGGCACCATACTCAAAAGTACAGCAAGCCTACAGGTGCTTGGAAAGCCAATTAGGATCTGCTGTTCTCTTAGTGACCAAGAGGAGCCAATAGGGGCCCTGGGGACACCCACCCAGCGCTCGGCCAATCGTGTGACGCTGATGTGCTCTCTTAGCTGTTAAAAGGCACGTGTTGTATCCAAACTTACGATGTCAAGCTCGTAGAGCTCCAATCGGGAGGCCAACGGCTCATAATGCAAACTTTACATTGGTTGATCAGTTGCATCAGTTTGATGTGCTTGTATCATTTTCCAACTTATACTTGATCTTTTGGCAGCATTAGAGTATTTGATGTTTTTTTTGGTCATTCAGTTTTGGGTTCTGTGTTAACTGTTATAAGAAAGTAGCACAATGATTTAGGAAATGCTTGTAAATTATTTGTTAAAATTGTAATAGGCAGAGGTAAGATTCATAAGCTCATGTCACTTTTATTTTTATTTCAAATGGCCTTTTCCCATGATAATAATAATAATAATAATAATAATAATAATAATAATAATACATCCTAAACTATGTATGGTAAGCATGCCTCAGCTGTAGTAAAATAATGATATGTCAATATAAAATAGCACTTTGCGTGGCTTGAGCCCAGACAGGGTACAACAGCAGTCACTTTCTTCAGTTTTTTAATGGTTTTCATCTATAGGTTTCGCACGTCGTATGTACATCTGCAATCAATACGACTAACAGACAAATGAGCGGCGCAGTACCGCAAAAATAGACCGGGGTATATATTGATCCGTTTTCCGTAAACTTTATAAATCCACTGTGCATTACTAACCGTAATTACAATGCGGTCCAGTGGGGTCAGCGTCACTACCTCACCATTTATGCGCATTAAATGCAAATACAATGCGCGTTGAATTCATTTTTGTAATATTGGTCCTGCACTCGCTCAAAGTGCAACATGGCAAGCAGATTTGTCAATTGAAGACGTCATTAATTCATTAAAGTATATTTTAAAATCATTTAGAGATTTGTTTATGCAGTTTCTATAAACTCTAAATGGTTTACATAAATTGTTTTAAGAAATATAAATACTTTGGCTATAGCACATCTGTGAATGATTTGCAGATAACGGTACATGGTTTAAAATATCTGAAAATAAACCGAACATGATTTAAATATATCTTATAATACTCAATATCTGTAATTATTTGAAGATATCTCTAAATGATCATTTGGCTTGGCATATACACCTACTCGTCAACAAACTTTAGAAGGGAGGAGAATTTTTGCATGTGCGGAGTGCGGTCCTTCGCAGGTCAACGTTAGCATGTGATATACTCTGACGTTAGATTCGAAAAGAAACTAGAGTTCCTGTTCCTTTTTCGGAGTGCGTAGACCAAACTCCTATTCCAACGCCCAACACTGAGCAACACTTAGCCCAATCACCGCAATCTAACACCAGGAGAAAATAATATATTGAAGACTACACAGGCAAGGGCGTTTAGCGTTGCGCATAGTTACACTATACTTACGGTTATGCCGCGCGTTTTATTTGAAGCAGTGTCTTCCAAACTTGACAAGCACTAACTTGTGTCGTATTTTTGTTTACTTGTAGTGAACGTTTGATGGACGACCTGAAAATGAACAACACGGAGAACTTCTGCAAGTACGAAGAACTGGGCAACTCGACTGCATGCGTAAACAGAAGCGCGCCCCAGTACAACGTTATCGACATCGCATCTTTCATGCACATTTTTCCAACCGTGTACGGAATTCTTTGCACAATCGGAGTAATTGCAAACAGTCTGGTTATTTATGCGGTGGTTACTTGTAAGAAAAAAATGGTCTCAGACATATACGTGCTCAACTTGGCCATCGCCGACATGCTATTCTTACTGGTAATGCCCTTCACCATTCACCAGCTTGTAAGAGACAGACAGTGGGTCTTCGGGAATTTCATGTGCAAAGCGGTGATGGTGGTGGATGTCAGCAATCAATTTACGACAGTGGGAATCGTTACGGTTCTGTGTATTGACAGGTAAGTGTTCTCTCGATATCTTCGAAACGGCACATTATTTTTTTTATTTGCGGTTTTGTGAACACCTGTGCGGCAGAAATTGCTCAAAAGTTGCAATAAGGCTTCAGTGTTTTTGTATGTGTTTGGGGAGGAACCGAATTAAAATGAATATTAAATTAATACAAAATCGTGAAATGTATCTGCTGTTTAAATATTTAGTAAAATATTTGAGGTCGCCCAAAGCATTATTTAATTGAAAAAGTATCCCACACAAACCTCAGCAACAGGCAGCGTTCCAGACATGATGGTTAATTTTAACTTAATAGTTCACGGTGTTATATATATATATATATATATATTTCTATCTAGTTAATTTCTTCTTCAATACCTTTGATATAATTATTTGAAACAGAATACCATAATAAAAAAAGCAAAGACAATTACCACAAAAATACCCAGCCCCTAAAGATCAAAAGGTCCCCTGGCAGAGTCTGTTGTGTGTCTATTACAGAGTATAGGTCTGCAAAAGATCACAGTCCTCAAGGTCTCTTTAAATAACAAAAAATGTTTTCAGAATGATCAGATATGCTCTGGAAAAAAAAATTAAAATCCTATTATTTCAATAATGAAGAAGACATGCCAGAGATTTTCTGAATAACTCCATACATTGTCTACCTTGAGAACCAATGTCAATCTCAATTTGTCTGTGTAGACTGAAATAATTTCTTTCCTTTTGGGGTTTGGGGTTTTATATTTAGACTGTTTATGTTACATTGCACTTTAGACATGGAGGTTTGCAATAAGATTGGCATTTTTCTAGAATAACAGTGGCTAATTGGATTGGGTCTGGGGTTTGGGCTAGGGTTAGGGCTAGGAATAATAGCCGAGAAAATCATTCGGGAAAAACAGTAGAATATACAGGAATATAAAGTATACACAGTTTAATATTTAAGTAAAATCTGTATAATAGTACAGTAAAAACTGACCTATACGGAAAGTTAATTGAAAATAAAGTCTTAATTAATTACGTATATCCCATTGAATCTACAATTTATAGAATAATATATTAGATGGTCATGTGTCTGTCACCTTTTCTGTTTATCAACTAAAAGAAACTCAGAGTTCTGTTCTCTCCAACCCCACCCCCTTGGGCTGCAAGACTCCTCAAACTCAATCTGATTTTCATCCTCCCTAAATATGCTCGCGTATCAAGGTTGAAGCCTACCTGTGGCAACATATTTCTGTCTGAGTTCACTTTTCTGGCCTGGGTTCTTGTGTCGGGCTTGCTTATCCATGAAAGCCAGAATAGTTTCTCCACCCATATCAGACTAAAACACAACCTAAAAGAATCGGACTAAAATATTCAGAATCCTGATCAGGGATCATACAGTCTTACAATAAGTTATTATTGCGACACACTGCACTTTAGCATCTGACTACCTGACTGTTAGCATGTGACCCACATTGGGCTGTGCTGAACGCCACACCCCTGTAAACCGAATAGCTCTTTTGCAGCATAGATGCTTTTCTGAGTTTGTATGTAACTTTTGTCTGCTACTTTTTTCCATGGTTGCTTGCTCTTGTCAGTCAAGGTAGACAAATGAAAATGTGAAATAATGTAATAGGAAAAAGATTAAGTGCAAAATTCACAAATAGAACCCAATGCATTCACTCCCATAACAGAGAACGAGCCAGCTTGTCGGTGATGTACTGAAATTTCTACCCTAAAAAGCTCAGAACCAGCGAGGAGTTTAATCGGAGGAGCCTGCATAGTGTCAGAGGAAAAAAACAATGAAACCCTGGATAGCCCATAAGGGTTAATTGGATACAGGTTTCAGACCAGTTGAATATAAACTGGGATAGATGGAGTGAAAACTGAAGTTGGCAGAACCCTCTTGATATATTGTTTGAGGGTATGGAGTGTGTGAGCTCCTCTCTCCCATGGGATCATTTTCACTCTCAGACCCAGACACATCAGGCAGGTAAGAGTTATGGCCCTTACACTATTATTCAAATTGAATATAAATGAAAACAAATCCCTGCTCAGTACCTACACACCGTGTTGCTCTTCCACCATATGAATGCACACCACTTAATCAGGTTCTCCCCAAGAAGCCCTGGGAAGGCCGCCTGCCTTCCTTTTAAATTCTGCACCTTGCACCACAATGAATTCCAGGTGCAGGTGATCATTTCCCCAGGGTACGATCCTAAATGGCTTTGGGTAGGGAGGCTCAGCTCTTCTCCATTCACCTACTACAGAGAAACATTGACATGGCGAGGATTTAAGTGACAAATACACCGAAGGCTTTTAACAGGTCCCGGCATGGCTCTGTCACATTCAGGAAATGTGGATTTGAATGTTTGTTGTGGTGAATGATGATAATAATAATAATTATTATTATTTAAGCAATGGTTGAGTGCTAGGGGTGGGGAGGGGTTGTGAATCCGTTTTTTGATTTCCAGACGCTTCGCCTGATTCCAACTCTCACGCCTCTTCCCTACCTAACTCATAGAATATGTTTCGTTTGGCTGAGCGTTGATGTCAAGTGCAGCATCAGACCCGGTCATCTACAGCAATTAGTTGGCAAGAATTCCCCAAAAATCAATATGCACGTTAGCTCAGGGCACCTCAGTCACTCTGATACTCACAGAGCTGGTGACAGCCGCAGGAGGTAAAGGCAGATTTGGGCCCCGCGCCCAGAAAACGGCCCCCTCAAGTTATTTTCAATGACTAATCTGCTGTGGGAGATTCTTAAGTAAACGGAGTATTAATCACGGTTACCTATTGCTGCATTTCCATTAAATTATCCGTGATGTTAGATGGTTTGCGTTCCGTGCCAATATGTCCTAATGGGTATATTTAAACATGCAACCATTCAACCTTGATGTCTGCCAAGGAATTGCTACAAATGTGTGATTGACTAGCATGTAAGAGAGTTGCCAACAGGCTGACAGTGGTCAAAATGTCAATATAACTGAGTTTCTAGACATTAGTGACAATATTGAGAAGCAACATTATATGAAAGGTGTTTTATTGTGTGTCTTTAAATCATGTATTGAACATAAATAATTTTGATTTCAATTTAATCTTATCCTAAATTTTCACAGCAATAGCCAGGAATTTGCTCTGCATGTAAATAAGTCTGGTTTAGCATTGTCCATTGATAAACAGCCAGCACTGGCTGAAGGACCACTGTTTCTGTTAATGTCGTCCTTCTATTAGAATATTAACACCACGTATCAGCCCATAATAGAGTAGAGCCATTGATCAAATCAAGTGTAATTGATTTACTATGGGGATCAAAAAACAGATAGCAAATCAGGTCCAGGTGATTTATTCCAAGGTGCTGCCTCTATCGAAACAAAGTCGGCTGAGTGGGGGAGAGACAGGCAATATGGGGCACCCACTGTCTCTATCGAAACAAAGTCGGCTGAGTGGGGGAGAGACAGGCAATATGGGGCACCCACTGCCTCTATCGAAACAAAGT
>JAOVYW010074047.1:1406-18931 GCA_025775045.1 Hiodon tergisus
AACCCCAATATTGCTTTGAGTCAAGATTACACACCCTATTTCTTGAAGAAGAAGAAGAAGAAGAAGAAGAAGAAGAATGTTTCAAGTTCAAATTATGACAAACCGACGGAATGACTTTATACATTTCAGATGCCCAAACTGACATAAAAATAGCGCTTTAGTTATCACCCTGAACACTATTCTGTGGAAGAGACTGAAATCGCCACAAAGTAGTTTTACATCACCATCCATTTGAGTTGTAATCAATTACTTCTTATTTTCCACTGTACTGAAAGCTAGTAGTGCTGAGCAGGGTAGATGGTTATTTTTGTGCCATTACATCGGTGGAAGAAAGCTTTCTGCCTGAGTGACATAATTAACTACACCTGTTAATGTATAAAGTCAAACATAATATTTTTTATTTTGTCAGCAGCATCCATTTTCAACAAAGAGAAATGCAGCTGAATTGAACGCTGTGGTTGATTCTCCTCGGTCTGTACCGACACCCTTCATTCACTAGTGTGTGCAGCTGCACCAACCGTTTGTAGATCTGCCCATTGCCTAGTTCTACCACAAATCCCATAATATGTATATTGTGGGGTTTACATACTGAATAGGTGGGGGATTACTTACACACGGCTGGTGCTCCAGGACAATGAATAGGATTACTGTGTTAATTGTAGTCAGAAAGTCAAAAAGTTTAAAAATAGAGAATCAATTATAACGCAGAGTCTTTACAATTCATAAGGCAAAAAATACAAAATAAAAGGGGACTTAAGCAAAGGTAATACACAATGCCAACACAATGTCCCACAGAACTGAAAATATTTTATGAGGAAAATGTAATTCAATTCAAAGTTGATAATAAAATCTGATAGTGAATGTGAGTGGGTTACAACATCTTGCATGTGGCAGTGGTGTTGCTTTCTAAAGTATTATATGGTATAAACACTCTGGCAGTGAGTATGGGAAAAACCTGTGAAGGGGTCCAGCAGGAACAGTAAAGTTGACAGGAGTGGAGTAGTAAAGATGGGAGGAGTCTCAGCATCCTTAAGTGTGAGAGGAGGCTTCATACCAAGAACAAAAAATGACCAGTGTGCAGTTTTAGCTAGTTGGTTAGCAGCTGCTCTTACCAAGAAGAATGAATGGAATGTAATCAACTTTACCTAAAATTGGAAGAACATTTGCATTTGCATTTGAACCTACGATCTACTGGTTAAAACTAGTCCAGTTCATTAACCACCTCATCACCATAAGAGAGACCACTGAGCTGAAGCATCCAGTTGTACACCATTAATATTAAGGCAGAAATTGACGATTTTGGCAGCAATGTTTCTCACCTACAAAGAGTAATCTTTACATCCCTCACCAATTTTGTGATTGGGCTCTTTGTGTGGATAGGTACAATGACTATTTGGATAGGCACAATGACATCAGCCAACACTGTGATCTGAAATGTAATAATTCTTAGTCAAGGATCTGGTTGTGTGAGTACTGGGCTTCGGTGTCTGCTATTGAAAGCAGTGTGCCTCATCTTAAAACAACTGAGCATGAACACCTAATTTCACACAAGTGTCCGCAACTTAATTACAAAGACAAGGTCTATGTACGCACTGGGATTGCAAGTGGGCTAATAGGGTGGGAAAGCAGAAGAAAATGGTACTCCACTGGAGTAAATATTGAGAGTCTTGATTAACAGGGAAGCAATATTTTACATTTCAAAAATAACTGCCACAATAATAATAATAATAATAATAATAATAATAATAATAATAATAATAATAATAATAATAATAATAATCAAAGTTGGCTATCCAGAGCAAACAATAGAAAAGCCTCGTTCATTACCACAGAACATAGAACCAAATACTAAGCTCGCCAAATGCTAACTCTGTCACTAACAACCACTTCGTACCTGTATAATTGAGTAAAAGTGTTAATTGGTTCGCTTTTTCACTTGCTTTCAGGAAGACCTCAATAATCTAAAACTGCGAATCGTCCATCCAGTCCACACAAAGCAGTTGAACATATCCACGACCCGAAAATCACAAGACTCGACTAATGTATCTAACCCAACCCAAAGTGGCTCCGCGGATTCAAGTGGCATTTACGCACTGCATAGTCGCAAAAGTAGCACCGCTTATAATAATATCCAGGGTAGGCGATGTAAATTGGCAAATAACCTATAAAAGCGTTTAAAGGTGTCGTCGGGGAAGCCCTTTTGCAGAAAATGAATCGACTGAAATTTCAAATAGCTCACTTTCTGGTTGTGTTGGTGGCAGTAAGTTTGTATGCGGCGAAGTTTCCATTTGTTTTTATACAGTTTGCAGCAAGTGAAAATACCTGGCATTAACATTTCCACATCGGGACATAAGTCACCACGAGACAACAGAAGGCAACATTTTTTGGTAATAGGCCTATGTGTAAAAAATGACATCTGTCAAAGCGAAATAACAGTTCTAGCCAGTCACCGTTAAAATGCGCTTAATTGACATAACTGCGTGCTGAGTGGTTGACTAAATCGCTTGAGTGATTCTTGAAAATTTAAATGGTTTTGATGTGTGTCCTGTGTAAATGTCAGCGATAAAAAAAGAAATGTGCGTGAAAAGACATAAATAAATCCGTCTTCAAATTTACTTTAATACAAGTACTTCTAATCCTCGCTATTAAACTCTGAAGTGGCCACGTGTGCTGCTGAAGTTAAAGCTTCCAATTTTGAAAGAAACAGTCATCCGTAATCTATAATCTATTTATCATACACGCCGAAGTTATTTTTATATTGATTGAAAAAACTCCGTAGACACAAAAAGCTGCGCTTGAAAGTAAGTTATGAGTGCGAATGACAGCAAGTACAAAATTCTAAACAAAAAGCTCCAGCCTTACCTTGAAGCTTGAACCGTCTCGTGTTTTCCGCTGTATATATTAGTCTTTTTTTTTTTTTTGCCAATTTCTACAAAGAAGGAATCCTCGTTATTTTCATGTCGCAATACCGTTGCTGTGAGAGCGAAAAGGTGTAACTTCCTGCGAGTGCCAGAGCGCACTGAACATAGGAGACTAGAGAGGATATGATATTTTCAGCCTGGTTCCCGGAGAGGACCCCAGAGCGTGCGGAAATTCAATATGCAGTAACAGACTCTCAACGCTGTGTGCACGGCGTCTGTTCGACGGGGTTGAGGGAGAGAATTAAAAAAAAAACAAAAAAAAAACTGTCGGATTAAGGAACGTACACCTGACAACCAGCTCCAGACAGAAGGCTAACGGGGAGGGGCTTGAAATGCATACCTGTCTCTGCAGCACGACACAGGTGTTCCCAAAACAAGCAATTTGTCGAGACGAAATATTCACACACATTTATCACTGTATGTGATAAATATTTATCAACTGTATCGTTCTGGCCATAAACGGGGAATTTTTTTTATTTATTAGGCTCTTTTCCAAAAACGCAATGCCATGCGCACCCAATTAGTTAAGAAAAATGGTTTCTGTTGACTATAGTGTTAATTTTATATTTCATCGCCAGAGTGACATTTGTGGTTTAAAAATTCAAAGGGAGGCGAAAGTGGATTGACAGTCTACATATTAATGAGTTGATACATCCATAGCCTCCCTTTGCTCTATATCTGTATCTGCTTGTTGGAGGATATATATATATATATATATATATATATATATATATAGTTTGTTTTTATTTTATTTTAATTTTAAGACAAATAGATGGATTTAAATACTTGTTTCCATATCCATGAATGTTATTGCATAAATAATAACATGGGACAAGGGACCCATCTAATTAGTTTGGAATGGCAACGGGATGGGCGTTGGAGGTATATCACAGATTCCTTAGCGGAATATTCAATTCTCGGAGGAGGTTCTTCTAACAAAGAGGTAAGTCTGGCCAGAATCAGCGCTGCTCTCTGGCAGTCCCCATCTGCTTTCTCTCCTAAGGGATGCTTGCACATTCTGTAACCTTCACTCTCGTATGTTGTGCATGGGGAGTCCTGGAAAAAGACCCTCACTCAGGTTCAAGGATTTAACCAAGGCATCTGTTGCTTAGTTTCAAAGCATATTGGCCAGCAGTAAATATCTGCTATTAACCATGTTTCTTATTGGTCTGTCACTCAATATCACTCATGGAGAAGCCTGCAGCCTGTAAATCCACTGGGGTCAGAGATGGAGAGATATTTTCTTATTATAGTAATTTCTTCATAAACCACGTGCCTTGATCGGTGAGGAGCCAAACTTGGCATGCTACAATAAAGCCCCCCATTTACAATATTAATGATGGTTCGTTTTTCAAGCCAGTCACTCAAGACAAGATGGCTTTTCTGACCATATGCCTTCCTTGAGTATATATCCATTTCAGTTGACATTTAAGGAAGCAACATTGGCATAACGGACTTACCATGGCAACTGCCTTAGAACTGAAGTGAAATTAATTTAAGCAATGATGGTATTCCTTTAGAGTTAATCCCATTCCAGATCATATGGAATTCATGGGTCTTGGTTGTGTTGAAATCCATGCAGTTCCTTTTCTGAACGGTCCACACGGCCACACTGCCTCTTCTCATGCCCCCAAGAGGACAGCTCAAATTAGTATCCCCTCAATCAATACAGCCATTTTCACTCTAAATATTTATCCTGTTTCACCGGTTGACCATTTTTTGTCTGGTCCTGGCAAGTTTGCTGTTTTTTTAGGTAAGAAATAGATACATGCTGCCAGTCGTGGACCAAATATTTTTACTTTCTTATAAAAAAATGCATGCCACTGTCTCTGGGCCTTGCAGTTTTCAGCCCTCAGTGATGGTGGGTGAGGGGATTCTTCTTCACCATGACAACGGGAGGGAATCAAACCAGTCATTGGCTGCAGTTCCCTAATTAAAGCTTTAATGCACATGAACATAAATATCCTTGATGCTTTTTTGAATAATGCAAAAGAACAAGGTTTTCACATTCTGAAAAATGGCTTACCGATCCCTTTAAATCCAGTCTACTCTGTCATTGGAATTCCTAAAGGAAATAAGTCTACATAAAATTGTTGTTGTAAGGGGATGAATTTCATTACCCGTTGAATTACTTTTTTAAGCAGCTTCACAAAGTAAGACATTGAAGGTGCTTTTGTTCCCGTGTGTTCTATTATATTATACAAATATCTGTGGACTTCAAAGAACTAATTACTGTGGAAAATACTTGTTATCATTCTAGATATGATGATAAAAAATCTAAAATTATAGTCATAATTCCTTTGGTCTCTTCTACAATCACCAGAACCTACTGATAACCTTTGTTTTATCGGGGAAATCTTTGCAAAAAAAACCTAAATAAAGGAGTTAACTGAAATATTTAAAAAACGAAGACATAATTTTGCTATTCCCATGAAGCAGATTCCGATGATAAGGTTTGGTGTGGAGAAGACCTGTATGTTTAAGCATGCATACGTACTGCAATGTTTATAAATAGCACAGAGGAAAAACATACTAACTAAGAATTATGTAGCTGTAGTTTAAAGCTGTGAACAAATCTTGTAAGATATGTCTGGAGCAACCTATGGGATAATTATGTGCTAGGTCAAGTCAGTAAGAGTAAGAGTAACAGAGCAACAAAATGTTCTTTTTTCTGAATACCTATTGCAGACCAGTGATGGGGTGTTGGTCCCATGAAAGGTCAATGAGGTCAAGTGATTGGGTGTGAACAGAATTAAAGGGGCGTGGAGCTGCTGCTCCAGTTAGGAGGCTTAACGTCCTCCATCGTCCATTGTTTCCGGCATGGTCCTTCATGACAGCCTCATGACAAACTCCGGGTGGATCCTGTAAGCACCTGCACCTAAGACCCACCTCCAGATAGCCGATGCACCCCAGCACTTCAACTCACGTCACCTGGAGCTCTAGGAAGTAGCCTGAGGCCATGAGGGAGGGGTGGACCCGATTCTCAAAGCTCAAGAACGGTGGAAAACCAGGAAGTACAGAGAGTTGACCTGAAACTGTTCCCATGTGTAAAAGAGTTCCACAGCACTGGAATGGAAGCAACATAATAAAATTAAGCAAAATAGTTGTTATTACTTACATTTTTTGTCTAAGCACTGAGCTCATTTCATTTCAGTTTTAATTTTTCCTTAAAATAAAAAAAGCACAATTTCTTTCCAAGGAGTGAAGCCACAAACAAATTTTGGTTTGTAGCTTTCACAAAATTATGTTACATTTCCAGTTATAACCAACATAGGCTTCAAGTAAGTATGTATGATAAATGAAAAATGTATTTAGATATGACAAAATTTGGTGTAAAATGCTACCCTAATATTTACATACAACTCTGCTCATCGATTTGCTCACAGACTCAGCAAGAGAGAAATTACAGTGGTAATCTGCACCTTATGTCACTCCAAAGCTAATCACGGAAATATCTCTTCATTCAGGACACTGCATTGGATCTCGTTGGAGAGAATAAAAATTTGTCGTCTGTATTTGAATGTTTGTCACACTGTTATTGAGAAAGGCCCTCCAGGGCTGATGGTACTGGATTGAATGCTGTTGTCCTGAAAGAAAATCTGCAGCGCAGAGTGAGTATTCTGCTTTGAACTAGTCCCTGGTTGTCTCTGGTGCGGTAATGGGGCAGGCACACAACCTACATATTCTGTGCATTTGGAGTGGGGCTTAATAGATGGGGGGAGGGGAGGTTGCTGTGGCAACTCCCTGAAATAGCGTCCAGTGCAGGAGTGGATGATTATGGGGGGTTTCTTCTGTGGAGTATATGGAATGCTTTACCCTTGAGAACCCTGCCTGACTAGGCCAAAACTATTTGTTATTTAAATAGAACACATCTGCACTCATGGTCATGTTTAAAAAGAAATGATTAGAAGCATGTATTACAAAGTAAACGACAAGCATAATTTTAATGAATATTGCTACATATTATGGTGGCTCATTGGCACATGGTTTCATTTATGTCGGATCAACACAGACGTCATATTCCGTTTGTACCAAACAACACAGGAATGCCATGGGTGGTGTTTACTTTGTAATTACCTGGTCTAACCCAACACCATGATGTTGGATAGGATGTTCTTACATTCAGTTTTAAGGAAGCAGTACTTGGAATTTACCCATATGTTTGCAATGGTGATCAAAACAATTACTGAAAGATTTCCAACTTTATAGAATTTTGAAATTGCCTAGTTTATTTTTTTTGTTTGATTTCCTAATAAACACACACACTGTAAAAATAAATAGAAATGCAGTCAGATACAATCAATTTAATCTTTTTATGACAACTTGGCAGGAGAAATTAACTAATAATAAATTATTGGCCTCCGTTACAACTAAATGGAAATTTCAATCAGCTGCTCATCAACATTGATATCAGTGTAATAGTCACCACTACTGTGTGAAAGCAATGTTGGAAGGAAGGAAGGAAGAAGGAAGGAAGGAAGGAAGGAAGGGGCAAATTAACATACTGAACATACAAGATACTTGATCTTCTATATTCCATTGAATTTAGAGAGATCTTGGTTGCAAAATGATTTTCTAGTTATACAGTTGCAACACATTCCTAACAAAACAACCAGTAAATCAGGTGTATTTTAAAATAGAGTTATGATTAGAAATTACTAATTAAAATAGCACAGTTGTTTTAGTTCAGCTAATGCTTACCAGCCTGACTATGGACACTCAATTCCAGCCAAAGATCCCCAAATGATCATAAAGGCCGACGGGTTATTATCATGACCGTGGTTCACAGAAATATAACTTCACCATTGCTAATTGGTTGTTTCCATCAAAAGTCCAGAAATATCCGAGTAGATATGCCAAATGACTGCAAAGACTGATGGTTAATATTTATTTTTCATGGTAACCATTTCAAACTCGAAATACGAACCATCACTTATGTTGGGATGATAGCCGTAGGGCTCCACTCCAGGCTGAGCAGAACAAACACATAGCATGCATAAGAAGTGATCACACTAACTTTTCAGATGGTAGTGGAGGGTTTAGTTCATGCCAACACCCTTGAACTAGAAGGTGAGTCTACTTCGATCAACTGGTGAAATCCAGTAAATGTGTGGGGAGTTGCCCAGACTTCTGAGTTGTAGATGCACCCTGGAACATTGCCCAAGAGGAGGCCTGTCTCTCATGAAATGGCCAGTGATCTTCCAAGACGAAGGCAGCTAGCCGAGTTTGTAAACCATCTGACAGGGAATCTAATGGACATTGAATCTAACTTCAGACCCAGGTACATTGTTGCCTGCGCCAGCCCCAGATCACTCTTTGTGTGGAGGCTTAGGTGTTCTTAGGTGTTCTGTGAGTTGTACAGAGCTAGCAAGAGGCTGAACAGCAGAACCAAGAACTTTCAGTTTCATCCTGGTGCTATAGGGATAGGGGAGGAGGTGTCCTGTAAACCAGTTGACTGGATGGATGGCGTAGGACAGTTGCTTCAGGTTTGCGGCTCAGGTAGATTTTTACCCAGCTGAGCTCAAGAATTAGTCTGAGACTACTGTCTTCCTTCAGCCCAAGAAAGTACTTTGAATTGCACCTTGCACCTGGCAGGGGGAAGAACCAGGTAAATAACTATCTTGTGCAACAGCTCAATGATCTATAATCTCATGAAACGGTTAGCGTTTGGAATCACAACCCGCATTTGAATGGGTTGAATTTGATCTGGATTGAATACCCTAATTGAACTGTGGTCGACACCCAAGCGTCCTAGGTGCACAGAACCCAGTATGCTAAATGGTCCCTGTGGCAGCAATTTTTCAGGGGGTGCTGCATCTCCTTAGGAAGAGCCATGATCGGTTGTTCTGAACCCAGTTGGTCCGAGCTCAGTGAGCCCAGTGGGCATTACAAATGGTTACTTGGCCATTTCTTTCACGCCTCCTGCTGTCAGCAAGTCTGAAAATATCTTCATCGAAGGCCTGCTACCGCTCAAAGGGAATGCACATCTGGTCCCATCTGTCCCTACGAGGGGAAGAGGACCTGTGTATCTTCTTCTTTCACCTAGGCAAAGAGGATAAGGAGCTCAAAGACATGGAGAAAGAGAGTTTCTGTGCCAAGGAGTCTCTCTGGCCAGTCCTTGGAATACTCATGTCTTCCCATAGGCTTTCACCAGAGTGCTTTGAACAGCTTTCAGAATAGCTGCTCGTGGTCATGTAGCGATCCCTAGGGCCACTCCCGCCCACCGAACGCCTAGCTGAGGCTGGTGGCAGAAGACAAACTATAGAGCCATGCCTGGTATCAGAAATTTGGAGCAAAGCTTGCAAAAAGAACGTCTTTAAGGGCTCTGTCAGCTTGCTCCTGCTCAATGCCATGCATGCAGTATTCAGTAGCCAATAGTTGATGGCATATCAACTAGCACCCTTTACACTTAATACCAAACAAAAATGTTGAACAGGCCAAAGCTGCATCCAGCAAACGTTGAATCAACATCGACCACTTCAAGACTTTGTCAGCTGAGACTGAGTTCGAGCTTCATCCACAGATTCAAAGAGCGAAATTCTGAGAATGCCAACGTATGTTTTTTTGAGTTTATGCACAGACCCTGGTTCGACCTCCATTTTGTCTAAATCCTGCAATAATTTATCTAATAATCTCGACATAATAAAGTAAAACAGAAAACACAACATAACTTTCATTTGTTGAAATCCTGAGAAGACTTGTGATCTCCACAAACAAATACGTTTTATTTTTTCCTTGTCCTCATTAAGCCGTCATGTAATGTATATAAATTGTTACTTTTGTTCTGAAACCTGAAATGAAGTCATTCTTCCAAAAAACATACCATCATAAATGATAAAACAGCCAGATGTGTTGGTAATTTACCAGGAGTATTTTATACAAAACAGATTTTGGATATCAAAGAGACATTAACTGTAACAGTGCATTAGGCCTGCCAGGATAATTGCATTTTGTCTGTTAATGTACATTAGTCCTGTTTATCATGTGATTCCTCAATGCTGCACCCTAATCTGATTAAAATGTAGAAATTTCTTCTTTTATGTAAATTTATTTTAAAGGGCTTATTGCCAACTCAATATCGGTTTCATCAATGAGCTACTTCATCAGGGCCTTTTCAAAACCATGTGTATCTTGTAATTTACTGACAATCAATAATACATCGTCAAGCAGAAGACTTAGTTAATCCTGACAATTACTAATGCATGTGCTTACGCCTGGAACTTGAGTAAATGATTTATTATTGCTGATAGTGTAAGGTGCAGTGCTGCTTGAAAGTATGTGAACTCAACATTGTGGGTCTTTATTTTCATGACAACTAATCTAATAAAAACTTGGATATAGATAACCTGACTAACAGACCCTAAAATAAGATAATTATTTATCTGACAAAACATTTTAAATTGTGTTCAGATATGAAACTTTTTATTCAATAACTTGTAGAATCTCCTTTTGCAGAGATGGCTTTAACCAAACATTTCCTATAATAACAGGATAGGTTAATAATCAAGCACATCTTCTATGATGAATTTTTTTTACTATTCCTCCTTGGAGAATAGCTTCAGCTGCACCCTATTTGAGGGTTGTCTTGCATGAACAACCTGCTTTAGGCTTGCCACGATATTTCTATTGGGTTGATTTGAGGAGTTCGAAGTGCTTGCTCTTAATCCATTCTTATGTAGATTTGCTGGAATTTCAGCCATTTTCAGCACATTTCAACAGATGGACTGATGTATTTATGAGGTCCTCTGAAGTCTCTTTAGATGGTGCGCGTTGAACTAACCAGTACCGATAAGACTAAACTGACAATGCTTCTGTCACTGGTTGCCTATATGACCTCCTTCCACAGGCACCAGATCCCACAATGCAAACACCACTGACACAGAGACCAAATGAAGGCAAGAAAAGTTTCCAAGATGTAATTGACAGTCATTACTGGCATCCGTAAGTTCAGAAAATGTGTTTTTGAATTGTATAGAAGTGGGGTCATTGAACATTCATTTTCTGTAAAGGACCAGGGTCAATATACTTTAGAGATGAGACCATACAGCACTCTTTACGTGATAAAGACCCAGGGCTGGTTGAAAGGTAAAAAGCATGGGTTTGTTCTATAGTAGGTGAACATCACCACCAACATTCAATGCCCCACCAGTCTTTTGCTGTTTGCTATTTATAAGGATAGCTAATTTAAACGTCTAAAAATCACAAAATGACAGAACATTTCCTGCATGCTATTATAGTAATTTCAGTTGTGATATGACAGGCCTTAATCATTTGGGAAGATTGGAAGCAATCAAACAAAACGCTTTTTTCCCCTTTACTTCTTCAAACATACATGATGGTGGTATCCTTGTTTCCTCAATGAAATCTGAACACACAAATCCAGCCAGAGATCCTTTTTTGGTAAAAGGGAGGAGCTTAACACTTTCATGCTCATCAGTATGATCACCGTACTCCACTCTGATGCGATCTGGTACTATTATTTAAGATTATTCAAGAGTGGCTTGGGAACCACACTGACTCTGAAAAGCGCTGAAAAGCACTGTTCTACCAGCAACAGTCGGCCAATTACATGAGCTGGTTAATCGAGTTAATAGGATTCAGTCCGCACTCTGGGGCGGGTCTTTACTGACTGAGCCAATCAGGTTTTTTTTTATTATGGTTTTAACCCTTCTCAAATGGCAGCTACATAGCTGTTGTCCTGCAGTTTAACAGTCCTCCACATTGTTGGATTGCCTGTTTGCGATGCGAAGTACCAGACTGACAATTTTACTATGTCAAATACATTTTGAAATAGTAAAACATACAGTAAATGGATAGAAAAACAATTTCTGAATATAACATGGCAAAGATACCGAACACATCTCATCTCATCAGCATCAATTTCATTGAATTATGTGTTTGTGTCACTAAATAGTCAAGCTTTTATCTCTGTCAACTATACTACCGGGACAGTAATTGATCTGCATGGGAAATCCAGTATTCACCATTGTTAACTAAAACACATTGCTGGGAAAATGGGCTGTGGTCTAAAAAGCACTCAGAGCACATTTCCTGTTCAGACATTGCTTGTTCCTCAGGTTTTCCTGTGCAGACATCGCTTGTTCCTCTGTGAGCTGGTTTACCGCAGCATCTGTACTCCTCAGTGTTTGACAATACGTTACCCCACAATTAACCATGGACTCCAAGTCACCTCGCTCCCATTCAAATGAACTGATGGTTGGGACAAGATGGAATCAGAGTGGATGGAGGTGAGGACGGGATGGGACAGGACAGGACAAGGCGGGACGGGATGGAGTTGGGAACACAAACAGTGAACATAATCCACAGACACTGAGGCAGACGCTAGGTTCTGTTCTTTGTTGGAAGTCAATTCTGAATTGAGAAAAGGATGGCACCTAGTGAAGAACAACAGCATTTTTTTTTTCCGCTGGAAGGAACCCACATTAATCAGAATGCGGTCAACGGAAAAGATTAATTCATCTCGTCTGACTCTGTCAGTTGTTTATCTGGGTCTGATTGGTGGTAGATGCTTCAGTAAGTTGAAAGTTAAAGGAAGACTGGCACAGGCCTCCTCTGCCTAGTTTTGCATTTAATACAGACCTAATTACAAACTGGGACAATATATAGGACAGGGAACTAACAAGTGCAGAGGGGTTGAGAGGCAGCAAAGGACACGCCTTTCCCCAACGCTGGAGAAAACACTAAAAAGCTCAGAAGTGCTAAGGAATTCCGGACTTTCTACTCTGTCCTTAGTAACAGAAACCAAAGGCTATTTGGCAAATCCAGGCAGAAACCCACCACAGACGAACCCTTTGAATCCGAAACTCATTAAACTTTTATCCTGTACAAAGGAAAATACAAGCCACAAGTTTATTAACACCCCAATACAATCAAAGATCTGTGTGGTGTTTTTTCATGTACTGTTTATTACAATATTTTATTGTACAAAAATGCGTTATGAAAAGGCACCCTACTAAAGGCCATTAAGAGTGAAAAGTACTGCAGTTTTCCTGTTCCAAATGTTCAGTTTAGCTTTTTTAAATGTAACCTGTGAGACTTTGTCAAGTGATTGGGTAGCTGGGAGGATAGAGCATTCTCCCTTACAGCATGGCCTTCCTGGCCAGTCCAGTCACCCCAGAGATCCTCTGCCCTGTACTCAGCCTCACAGACTCCAAAGGGACTGAGGTCACAGAAACGGACCTCTGTGAATGGGAAAGCAATTCTTAAACATCAGCCTGCTTGGCTACTCCGAAGCTGGGATCAGCTCCAACCCCAGGAGTCACTCAGGTCTGTCTGTGGATTCTCTAATACCTGGGCGCCCTGTGCATCTGCATCCACAACCTGCAACCCACTTGGCGTCGGTGGTTCAACGCTCCCAGAACGTAAAACAGGGATGCTATGTACTTAGCTGATTAATTTTTCATGAATGGAGGGAGTCCGTTTTCCCCCTTTTATTTGGCTTCTCATCAGTTGCTCGTTAAATAACTTTGAAGTATGTCATTAAAAAAAAGTCCAGTGGAGAGCCACAGAAGCTGATACAAAGCACGGATGACAGGCTGTCCCAGTTAAGAGTTCTTATGCTCTTTATTCTTCATTTTCCCCACGTTCTCAGTGTGCGCGTTTCCTTGGTGAAAGGTGGAGAGAGGAAGTCAATTAATCAAGGCGCCTTCCCTGATGTTTTCACCTTCATTCGTCTTTGGCTCCTTTGCGGGCGATAAGTGGGTCACCGGCAGTGGCAGGACTAAGTTTGGTTCTGTACCCTTGGAGTGCGCAGAAGCAGGGCTGAAGGTCTATAATTGGAAACTCGAGTGGAGGCGGGCGCACCCAAGCACTGCGGGACGCGTAGAACGCCCCGCACGAGCAAAGTGGGTTGAGAGCAAACAGTGTACATCCCAACATACTTCCCACACTTCGGACTCTGGGTTTTGGAGCGCTGAGGGAGCTGCACTTCAACGCCCCTTATTGACAAAAATCAATATCAAGATTCTCCAAGATTACCGGAGTCCTCTCCTGAGCTCTTTGACGTCATTTGTTGCAGCAGGGCTGATTGGTAGTTTCCCCTGAAATTGTTTCATATTAAAAAGACATAGAGTTGAGCCTTCTGAGTGGCACCGGTCGGTGCAGGTGGTTTCATATATTCAAAAATGTCATTTGACGATTGTGACCAGGAGAGCACAGTAGCAGCACAATTGGGATTCTTAAACTTCTCCAAAGCAACAAACTAAATTATTTAAAACTTAATCCCCACAAATCGCAATGATGCTTGCAAACCTATTCTTTTTCCACTGCTCATTGTTCTCAGTGGTTCAGAGGTTGTTCTTGTAAAAAGAATACACATCACTTTAAGGAGGCAAAGCACAGGGCAGACGTTGAACCGCCCATGTGAAGACAAAGATATCATTCTCCCTGATGATGAGTCTCAGGAGATCCTGCATCCAGGCCTGCACTCCAGCGGCTTGACTTGGCTAATTAATCACCACCGGGGAAATGATGATATAACCAAGTTGCGGTACATCTCTCCACCTGTGAGGAGGATGTACGGGATGTAAACCGGAGGCAGATTGTTTTTAACCATCTTCTCAGGGTTAACTCACGGGATATAGCAAACGGGATTGTCTTCTTCCAGGCGACCAACAGTCAGGGGCGTTGACCTCAAAAGTGGACCCAATGACAAACATAGAGCCACATGCATAAACAGCTGGGGAAATTACATTTTATAATAATATTTTACGATTAACGGTTTACTCCAGATTACCTGTTTGGCAGCAAATGTCTCAGCTGAGTGAACTGGCAGGAATACGCTTCAGCACCCGTGAAACTGGACGTTTCTCTGTCCTAGATTGCGTTGGCCTGCTTTCTCGTCACGTTAGCAAAATAGGCCGCAGTTCAGCTTACGGTCCCCACTTCTGTGGAAGTAGTTGGGTCCTCGGCGGGAACATAGACCCTTTAACTCAGATCGGTCAGCCACATGCAAACACTACAATAAAACAACTAATGGGGGGATACTTCAAGGATACTTAAATCAAACTTCTTGTATATAGGGCATGGTAGCTCCGGATGAGTTTTGGATGTTAACCCTCAAGCTAAACTACGGCACTTTTGAACGTCGCTCTGGATATGAGCGTCTAAGTGCATGGATCAAAAGAATAAATGGTCATGATTATTTTGCAAATCTGTGGTTGTTCAGCAAAGCATTACACAGTTGCACACCGGAGTACATCGTCCGTAAGTCATGATCTGGTATAGACCTGGCTAAGCAAGTAGGCCAATGTCTGACTAGAAAACGAAGCTGTGCGTGGGTGAATGATAAAAGATTTGACAGAATTTATACTCATACACAGTGGCTGATGACTCAAACAAAGGGGCTCAAACACGAAAGTCAATCAGATGAATGTATGGCCAACCGTGGAGCATGGGGAAATGCACAAATTACATCTGCTTTGTAACGATAAAATATATATATATTTTTTTATTATTTAGTTTTGTTTGCGTTATTATTTGAGGTGTGACACACGTAAAGTTTATCATGGTGCATATTTTAGCAGCGTGTGGTTCTGTGTGCCAAACCTGAAGCGCATTGGTTGCTCCGTGAAATTATATTTTAGTCATTACGAGTAAACACTGTCATCTAGTGGTCATAATGGCACACTCCGCCAGAAGGGAAAACTCATAAAAAATGCATTAAATGACCTGAACTTTCGAGAGACAGTGGTCCAAGGACAATGGATTTTCAACACAGCACCATAATACCTGTTATCCCGGGATTTACAAATGAAGTGCTGCTACATACCTCATACATCCTTGACATTTTACTTACCCTTGACTAACCTACTAACTAAGTAAAAAGTAAAATTTCTTCAAAGCGAGAAAAAACTTGAAATAACCAAATTTTTATCTTTTTAACACAATACAAAAGTGGAAATACCTTTCAAATATCTTTAAAAAATCTTTACAGCTTGTTGAAATGACCTAATTGGGTTCCATCCCATGAGTGTAGACATCTGGTAAGTGGAGTACAGAAGTAATGTTAACCAGCGAGTGAATGGTATTTATCCGAGATATGTGTGGGGCACGTCGGTAAACCCACAACTGTGTGAAATCTATATTTCTTTTCTTAAGAAACCAAATCACTCATACAACAGAGATATTAGAGGGTTTTTAGATTGGCTTTATTGAATGTTTAGTTTCATAGAACAGAGGCTGGAATCATTCAAGGCAATGGGATTGTTTTATTTAGAGGACCAAATCTTTTGATCATTCCGGTAAAGCACCAAGGCAGCACTGTTTCTCAGGTAAAGTTTAGCCCAATCACTGAGCTGACTTGTGTTGGTCCCAGAAGCCCATGAATATTCGCCTTTGTCATCCATTCCTACAAAGTTGCCATCTGCTTGCACGAGGAAGTACTGGGTATCCAAACCAGCAGTTTTAGTGGACCATATAGGGCTCCAGTCATATACGACAAGGTTTCCTTCCTCCTAAACAAAGATAAATTAGTTGTCTCTCAAGTGATTTGCACTCAATTGTGAATTTACAAAAACAAATTTAAATTTGTTTTTATTCATTTTGCAGAAGTACACCTGTGAAAGGTTGAATACCTTTTCACACCAAAAGGTGAACAATTTATTAGACAAAAATGTCAAGGATGAGTGAATCTGAAGACATGTTAACCCATAGCATCCATTAACTATGTCTATGGTTTAATGTAATCCAAACGTTAGTCATATGCTATCTGTGTCCGACGTTAATTGCTAATGTTTATTCATTGACCCATGCCCTGCAGTTTATATACAGCGGGTGAAGTAAGTATTGAAGACGTCACCATTTTTCTCAGAAAATATAGTTCCAAAAGGTGCTATTGACATGAATTTCTCACCAGATGTTGGTAACAACCCAAGTCACCCATACATACAAAGAAACCAAAACAAATGAGAAAAATGTGAAATGACACAGGAAAAAAGTATTGAACACGCTTACTGATATTTAATACTTTGTACAAAAGCCTTTGCTGGTAATGACAGCTTCAAGACGCCTCCTGTACGGAGAAACTAGTCGCATGCATTGCTGGTGTGATTTTGGCCCAGTCTTCCACACGAATAGTCTTCAAATCTTGAAGGTTCCATGGGCCACTTCCATGAATCTTGATCTTCAGTTCTTTCCATAGATTTTCAATGGTATTCAAGTCAGTTGATTGGCTGGGCCATTCTAGCAGCTTTATTTTCTTTCTTTGAAACCAATTGAGAGTTTCCTTGGCTGTGTGTTTGAGGTCATTGTCTTGCAGAAATGTCCACCCTCATTTCATCTTCATGGTAGATGGCAGCAGATTTGTCAAGAATGTCTCAGTAAATTTGCCCATTCATCCTTCCTTCAATTATGAAGTTTGCCAGTACCATTTGCCTGAAAGCAGCCCCACGCCATGATGTTCCCACCTCCAAACTTCACTGTTGGTATGGCGTTTTTAGGGTGATGTGCAGTGCCATTTCTCCTCCAAACATGGTGGTCTCATCTGACCACACTATATTCTCCCAGCATTTCACTGGCTTTTCCAAATGTTGTGCAGCAAACTTTAAACGAGCTTCAACATGCTTTTTTTCCAGCAATGGAGTC
>JAOVYW010074048.1:113-10681 GCA_025775045.1 Hiodon tergisus
CAGTTCAGTAACCCAGTCCCGTAACGCAATCCAGTAACCCAGTTCAGTAACCCAGTTCAGTAACTCAGTTCAGTAACTCAGTTCTGTAACTCAGTTCAGTAACCCAGTCCCGTAACGCAATCCAGTAACCCAGTTCAGTAACCCAGTTCAGTAACTCAGTTCAGTAACCCAGTCCCGTAACGCAATCCAGTAACCCAGTTCAGTAACCCAGTTCAGTTCTGGCTCTCACAGCAGAGGCTCATGTGATCTTCAGGACAGGCGCTAGCACTCAGGGTGGAGTCATGTAACTCCAGGAGCTGTCTGTCTGGGTGATCTAAGCTCCCTGATGACAGGAGCCTGAAGCCAGCCTACTGCTTTGAACGGTGTAAGCGGTGGTTCTTGTCAAATTCATTGTAATAGGAAATGAGGTGAGACTCTCAGAGTTCAGTTTTTCAGTCACAAGCAAAAATCTTAATTTTTCCATTAAGCGTTTAATATTTTTGTATGATGAGGACCTGAGCACATTTTCACTGATAAGTCAAAGAGAAAGTTGTCTGAAATGTATTGATTGTGGCATGCAGCCGTGTGGAGCCACGCCCACACTCATTCCTGGAGCCACGCCCACACCCGTTCCTGGAGCCGCGCCCACACTCGTTCCTGGAGCCACGCCCTGTGGCAATCCCGGACTGATTGACTCCTACAGGCGTGGCCTCTGCTCCTGCCCCTGAGTGAGATGCCTAATCAGATCACATTTAGGTGCGTGCAATTAAAATACTTTTTAAAAGGAAAGGGGGGTTGTTGGTTTATCATTTTATGGTTTTAAAGCTGAAAAGCTGTTTATTTTTGTTTTTGGTTTGTTTCTTTGAGTAAATGTACTACAGCCGTATTTGTTTTTCATTATAAAAGCCAGAAACTAGCCCTCCACTGCCTGGTATCTGATTGCACGCGGAACAGGTATTCCCTGGCATGGCAGTCATCAGTGTTTCTCATTATTATTGTTATTTAACCTCAGCTAGCTACAGCCGGTATCAAAACAGAAATGAGCTAATCAGCCAAGCCAGCAGGCCGGCTAACTTTACAAAGCTATCGATAAGGAAATTCGCTAGGTGGCATTACTTTACTAGCTGAACTGCCGACACATCCAGGATGGGAAAATATATCTACGTTACAGAGCTTGGACTTGCCAGTTGTGCTTGGAAATGTGTCTCAAAGCGGCGTGTGCCAGTGGGATCAAATTAGATTCCTGGGGGCAGGCATACTCTAGCTTAACGCGAGGGTCAGGTGCATGTTACAGGAACGGCCAAAGGAATGTTCTGGAAAATGGTGATATCATTTTCTGCCATGTACTCATTCAAGGTATTAATAAAGTAAGCAGAGGAGTAGGTGCGCGGTAGAACTTAGATCTTATTTTCTCACATTTTCTCAAAATAATCTAACTGCGGAGGTTGAAACTCAGTCCAAGTTGGTGAGGGACACGGCCCCATTACTTGTAAGAATTGCTTCTGAGTGTCCGAGTTCAGCATTCTGTGTAAAAAGTGAGTTATTTAGCAGGCCCCATGCCACATCAATCCTGTGTAAATAGTAGTAACTATTTTTAATGCTTAAAGTTCAGTGTATATATATATATATATATATATATATATATATATGTGTGGTAAAACCTGGTAATTACCTGCAGTTAAACAGTCCTCAAGTTTTCCTTATGATGAAGCCATGTTGGTTTGTTGGTCTGCAACAGGAGAGACTTCAGTCGGTTTTAAGGGAATTTATCACTTGAGTATCACTTGCATTGTTCTAGGTCGCACCAAATTATGCAAAGTGCTTCATTTTTGTCTTTATATGTTTACAAAATATATCTTTATAAAAGTAAAGGAGGAACAATGAGCAAAGAGGGTTTTAACTTTTTGATTCCAGTAAGTGTTTGAGGTCGTTTGCTGGCGGTGCAGTTTCGGTTTCAGTTTCAGCGAAGACTGTTCCTTGATTCAGGTACGAGGAGAACCCTACTACGTAACCACTGAGGGGTGCAGTCTCGCTCTCTCAAACAGCACTTTAATTTCACCCGCCATTTTTCAGAAGCGAGGGTTGGGCTCTAGGAAGGGAAGAAGAGTAAATTATTCCTGACATTGAAGGCGTGGAGAGAGAAGTGAGCCGAGGACAAAGTGTGAGCTGGAAGGCTTCCGCCTCCACTGAACCAGGAACCCAGGCCCGTTGGTGACAATCGTCATGACGGAAACTGTCACCTAGGTAGCATAAGGTTAACGAACCTGTGTTGTTGACAAGGGATTTGGAGAGATGCAGTTGTTACATTTGTCTTTCCCCTTCCTGTTTATGTTTATTTACTTTCTGCTCCTTCCCGGAATCCCAGTAAGCTTGACATGTCTTGAAAGTTTAGGAAAATAATGAGCACACTTTTTGCTATTGTATCTTGGACGTTCGTGTTTTTTTTTTAAACAGAAAACGGTTTTAGAAACCTTCTGAATGAGAGCTTCTCGGTCATTCTCTGATACAGTTTGGGTGATGTAGCATACCTGTTTAAACTGCATACCTGTTTCCACTGCATACCTGTTCAAAGATATTGGTGCCAATATCAAGTCCAGGGCTCTGGTATAATTTTCATATTTTCCCATTGATTAGATTATTGACAACATAACTGAAGCCAGAATAAACATCTGTCTGTTTTTAGATCTTGCTAAATGTTTAATGGAAGGGTTAATAATGTATTTTTTATGGGAACTTGAATTAAAAATGTGGAGCATCCGGTCCCAATTAATCTTGAATCAAATATATATATATATATACACTGTGAATTGAACCAGTTAAGTCATTCACGAAGCAGACATAATCGCCAAGAATGATCTGACCTGCTTTTGTAAGCGGTGTCTAAATTTATAGTTGTGCTAATTAGTATGTTTCTGCTTGATTTTCCTTTTCAGTGAAAGGTACTCATTTTGTTTGGACTGTTTTTGCATCGTCAAGTACTGTGCAACACCAACCTGGGTGTAGAGTGTGTTGTAGCATGCTGGATCGTTGAAAACAGCCAACCGGAGACTTAAAAAGAAAGGCTTTTTCAACAGGCTGAGGTACAGAAAGGATAAGACAAAGCCAAAAATGGGGCAAAAGGGGGCGTTACTCTAAAATCAAAAGCTCTATACACAATTCACCCACCCACCGTACTTTCAGCAGTTCCCTAGTTCAGCTCCAGACCACCGCCGTCTCTGCTGCTGACACAAAAGGAGAGAGACACCAGTGGGATACCGGTCCTGCAGACCTCCGTCAATTTCTCCAACCCCATTCCGGTTGACCCCATAAACTCCCCTTGTTACCCTGCACCTTCCTCTGATCCGTCTGTTTCACGGTAATTGCCACCGTCTGCTTCACCTTGCACTATTTTACGTGGCTAACTTACCTAGCAGGCAGGTAAGCAGTAGCTAACTGGGATGCAACAATAAGGTAAATGTCTAACATTTATAACGTTGCTTATAACAAGACGGCATAAAAAGCACGGCATCTTTGCGTTTATCTTCTTGGTTTAATCATATCTGATTATAATGAGCATCATTAATTTCTCATCGTCTGTATATCAATATTAGTCAAACATTATTGCTGAGCCAATGCACATATATATATTTTTGGAATTTCAAGCACACTGCTTTGGCTATTGTTTGTGGGCCAATTGCTTCAGTCCTTGTTGTTGAAGCAGGGGCACTGGAACTGGTCAGCACGGCTGGGCCCTTAAGTGTAAGGTCTATGAACCTGGAATCCTAGGCTAATAGTGGCTTTGCGTAATCTTCTCCCCTTAATGCTCACACACAGCTTACAGCCCCACCCTACAGACCTAGGGCCGCTTACCATTTATTTATGGAAAATGTGCTTACGGACTGACACCACACTCGTTTGAATGTTTAAATAATTTCTTTTAACTGTTCTATCATCAGTCATTTTGTGTAATTCAATTTACGTAGCTCAGTTTATCCGGTATGAATAAAACAATATAATTAACGTTTTTAACGAAAACAAACTTGAAAAAGACAGCCCAAAAGGTGAAATATTGCTGACATACACAACCGTGAAAACAACATTTAAAATTCTGATAGGCAGTTAATGTTTACTACTGAGGTCTGTCTGACGTGATCAAAAGATGAACTTGAAGCGCATTTTAAAAAAAGTGTTTAAATTCACATTTAAAACGTGACTTTAACACATTTGTTATTGTACAAATATATAATAAAATTATTTTATTATTTTTAATCCTGTCACTTATATTATACTTATCAGTGACGGACCGGGACTGGAAATCCGCTTATTTTATCAGACCGGCCCAACTATGGGCAATTATTTATTGCAATTATTTTCAATTTCCCCACCCAGACCAGCTCACCAGCTCTGTCCGCGATCACTGCAGATCGTCAGGAAATGTCTTCATTTAGTTCAGTTTAAGGAACATTCTCGTCTTTTCTTTTCACGTTCAGATTAAAAATGAATGTGCTTGTAAAAATATTAGGCTACTGAAAGAGTTAATGTAGCCTAATGTTAGCGGAACCAAGTTTTCAAAAATAAAACCGAATCTAAACAGAAGGGACTGAAATTCCCCAAACTGCTCGCCCCTGTTCAGCACAACACTTGTAGTAAAATGTTTCATCAGGGTGCCCAGTGGGATTTAGTGAACGGGGTTTATGGGCCACTCTATTTCTTCCCTCTTTGCTCATTGGAAGATTAGTTTTGCTCCTAAAACTGATTTGAAATGTAGTTCAAACAATGCACGTTTGAACACATTACCTGTGAAGGTAAATTCCTGATGCCCACAGATGGAGTTTACTGACGTTGCTGGACTCGCTGTCCCAGGACGAAGTTTTAGGGGCTATCTCTCAGCATGGCGATGTCAGGGTGAACACCGGTGATTCGGAGAGCTTTATTGTTTGAAAAAAAAAGAAGCTTTTGCTCTCTTTTTGGATCACTCGGGTGTTGAGTTCAACGGTAAACAGAATTCAGTTCACGGGGTTTCTGTGTGAAAAGTCAGTTTGCACTAGCCTCCATGAATCAGCATTTTAAAAATCCGGTCCTTCGACATTTCTGCTTTTCCGCCCGTTTAACCTGCTATGGAGTTATCCGTCGATACAGCTATAGTGAGGTTTTTCAACAAAGCAAGTTTAATGCGATATGCTCTTTAAAAAAACTATTAACATTTAATACACGATAATTTAGCTGCACCTTTCCATGGGCTAAAATATGCTATATATATATATATATATATCGATATGTCTGTATCGATATGTCTGAGTTTCCAGAAAGCAGCAAAATTTCTGCGTTGTTCTCTTTCCTTGTGAGTGTAATACATGCAGTTCCCCTACTGTTTGTGTGTAGTCACTGGGTTCCCTGGTCTGTTTATCGGAACTCTGTTGAACTCTGGAAATTGAATATGTAGGTTATTACTTAAACATACTTTTAAACAGGATTTAATACATTTTCTCCATTGGGTTCTCGGCTTCCTTGTGCTGGCTGTTCTTGGTAAAAACATACAACAAGTATTCTCCCTTTAAATAGATGTCAACCTCTACTGTGAGAAAAGACTAGATTAGTAAAATTAGGGTAATGATTTATTTATATATGTGCTCAGATGGTGGTTTTGGATCCAAACCTGCGACAAATAGTGCCCCCTGGTGCCCTTGTTGAGCATTGGGCAGCAGCCGAGTCCTGGACTCAGGGCAGATTTAAGATAAGTGCAAAGTGTAGTCCTGAGTCTTTAAGCCAGGACGCAGCTCTTGGTCCTGTTTGAAGCGCACCCATTTGGGCCAGCGAGCCGAACCTCACCACTGAAGGGAAAAAGTGTTAAAGCTGGCTCTTCACCCACTCTCCACCCATGACGTCAAGTTGACCTCTTCCAAAAGCAGCTCGGGGGGGGCAGCTCTGATTTCAGTTTTGCTCTTTTTGCCAGAATCAACCACTTAATTTAATAAAAAAAAAGGTCACTTATTATGTCTAAAATTATTGTGACGAAGCATAAGTCTAGCATAATATAAACAGCACCGGTAGTCTTCAATTCTCACATGACATTATGGAATCTTTTGGAAGATTTGGCAGCAGGTCACTAGTAACAAAAAGAACAAATTTTAATACTTTTAGTACCTGCAGTTAATTTGTTATTCTCATGATTCTATTTTTATGAAAATTCTGAAATTCGTTAAAGATTTAAAAATGGGTTCTAGATTTTAGTAAAGAGGGTGCTTTTTGGTGATTCTCCTGCTGGAATGTGCTGGAACGTTCCAGGGAATTCATGTACTCTGGGAATTCTTGTACTCTGGGAATTCTTGTACTCGGGGACCTCTTGTACTCGGGGACCTCTTGTACTCTGGGAATTCTTGTACTCTGGGAATTCTTGGGCTATTTGCTGGGATCCTGGGAGTGTGTCTCACAGCAAGTACTTCACTTGTTTGTTTTTTGAATGGTAAACACAATGAATGAAACCTTTCAAACTTTGTGTGAAACCTGCTTCGAAACCAGCTTGTCTCCTTGTGTGTTCGACCCAGCTGTTATTTGGGACTGTAAATCATTGCTGCTAGCACTCGACGGGCCGGACATGAAAGCAATCCACACGTCCGCCTGTGTTTTTTTCAGTGGTTACCACTGGAGCTTGGCGAGACTGAGCTGTGACCACAACCACAATCAGACTGCTGGGAGACACCCTCTCCAGGGTAACTGTGGCCTCTGTCTATGGGAGGGGCTCTGGTTAGTGTACTTTCAGCGACCAGTGCCATTTGAGTCAGAAATGAAGCTCTTATGAATATGTAACAGGAAATTCCTAGATGGTGGTTTTCAGCGACCAGAGCCATTTGAGTCAGAAATTAAGCTCTTATGAATATGTAACAGGAAATTCCTAGATGGTGACTGTTTTGTTTTCTTTACAAAAATCAGTAAGAGCTACGACCAACTCAAGGTGCTCATCAGATATAAGCCCCTCCTCCTTTAGCAATGTGGGTAACAGTATATGCATCTATCAAGTAATTTGTTACCACATAACCTTATCTCCCTAACATCTCCATATTGTTCCAGCATTAACGAACCCATGTAAGCTGTAGTTCTTACTGCATAAAGAAAAAACTTAAACATTAGAGTCAGATAAGAGGTAGGTTTTTTTGCCTTTATGGTCTTATTTTACTTTTAGACTTTAGTTGTTTGTTGAGGCTGAAGTTCTTTTTTTCAGTGTAGTACTGGAGTCTAGGGGCACCGGCAGTTGGCTGTGTTGGAGATGCGTTTCTCCGGCCCCCCGTGACCATGGCCGTGACCGTGACCGTGACCGTGACCATGGCCGTGACCGTGACCATGGCCATGACCGCGACCGTGACCGTGACCGTGACCATGACCATGACCGAGCCTTTGTCCCCGCAGCCGTGCCGTTACCGCCACATCAGCGCCTTTCAGTGAAGGAGCTCTTCGAGGACGACAAGCCCAACACGGAGCTGCTGAGGAACCACTTAGTGAAAGAGGGGCGTCTGGAGGAGGCGGCGGCGCTCCGCATCATCAACGACGGCGCCAACATCCTGCGCCGCGAGAAGTGCATGCTGGAGGTGGAGGCGCCCATCACAGGTACCGGCCAGCCGCCTTGACAACGGTACATCCGCCTTGACAACGGTACATCCGCCTTCCTCTGTGTGAGCATGCCGGTCTGCTGATATGCTGGAGGTGGACGCACCGATCACAGGTACCGCTGTGAGTCTGAAGAGTCAGCCAGGCCAGCCCACTGTTTACTGTGTCTCCGGAATAGAGATGTTTTTGCATGAGTTCACTCCCTGTCCTGAGTTTGTAGGAATGTGTTATCCTCCATCTGTGATGAGCCAGTAACAAATTCCCAGATCAAACGCTACCATCTGAGTAAATAAAGAGAAAGAAACCAATGTAGCGGATCCTCACATTTGTTTGTTTTTTTATAGCTCGGTGCTGTGATCCACTTCCAGGTCTTCCAGGGAGAGGTTTGATAGCTGTATTTGTCCACTGCACCCTACCTCCCCCACCACCAGCCTCCTACTGTGGAGCTTCTAAAACAGGCCGTTCCTGGGCTCTCACAGCTGCCCACTTGCCTTTGAAGACGGCTGGGATCAGCAGGCGGTTTCACTGCCAAGCCAGATCCTCGGCAGGGCTCCTGTTCTGTGCCTGAGGTTATGGGTCTTCAGCGATACGTGACTCATTTTAACTTCTCAGTACCGTGACATCTGCTGTGCTTAACATGGCAAAGGAAAACACAGGTTTGCTGCACCTCTATAATCCAGACGTGTAATTTGTAAATACAAAGGTGAAGCAAAGAGCAGAAAAGTCTCCAGCTCAGGAAACCTTTCTGTGATATACACAGAGGATGAATGACTCCAGTTACTCGTGGATTCCTGTTTAACGCCTCCTCACATTTGGGTTACGTTGTTTGCGCTTGGTGACATGCAGTGATTGGTGTCTGTCCTCAGTGTGTGGGGATGTCCACGGGCAGTTCTTCGACTTGATGAAGCTGTTCGAAGTCGGGGGTTCGCCTAACGACACACGCTACCTCTTCCTGGGTGACTACGTTGACCGAGGTTATTTCAGTATTGAGGTGAGTGTATTGGAGTCCCCCCCCCCAAAGTGCAGTCATCCTCGTACTGCTTGGTGACCTTATCCAGACAGAGTGATGACGATGATGGTGATGACGATGGTGATGGTGATGGTGATGACGATGGTGATGATGGTGATGACGATGGTGATGGTGATGACGATGGTGATGATGATGGTGATGACGATGGTGATGATGGTGATGGGGTGATGGTGATGACGATGGTGATGGTGGTGATGGGGATGATGGTGATGATGGTGATGACGATGGTGATGGTGATGATGATGGTGATGACGATGATGGTGATGACGATGGTGATGATGGTGATGATGGTGATGATGGTGATGACGTTGGTGATGGTGATGACGACGGTGATGGTGATGGTGATGACGATGGTGATGGTGATGACGATGGTGATGGTGATGATGATGGTGATGACGATGGTGATGATGGTGATGATGGTGATGGGGATGATGATGGTGATGACGTTGGTGATGGTGATGACGACGGTGATGGTGATGGTGATGGTGATGACGATGGTGATGGTGATGACGATGGTGATGGTGATGACGATGGTGATGGTGATGATGATGGTGATGACGATGGTGGTGATGGTGATGGGGTGATGGTGATGACGACGGTGATGGTGATGACGACGGTGATGGTGATGACGACGGTGATGGTGATGACGACGGTGATGGTGATGACGATGGTGATGGTGATGATGATGACGATGGTGATGATGATGGTGATGGTGATGACGATGGTGATGGTGATGACGATGGTGATGGTGATGATGATGGTGATGATGGTGATGACGATGGTGATGGTGATGACGACGGTGATGGTGATGACGACGGTGATGGTGATGACGATGGTGATGATAGTGTTGTGTGTACAGAAAATGGTCAGAATGATAGTGAACGTACTGTATTGTGTTGAGGTGATGTCAGATAAGGGCAGGTGTATATTGGTTTTAGTTATGTTTGGAAGACTGCTGCTTTGTTAATATTTTTATGTACATGTTTACTATATATTTAAATAGCTCCATTCCTAAGCTATTTAAACTTACATAGCCTTACAAACGTTCACTTCTATTTTAAGAACAGTTTGAAGGATTTTATAGCAATTTGATTCAAATATGTATTAGGTGAATACAGACACCAGTCACATTTGGTGATGCTATTGCATATTATAAATTTCAGTTTGAGCCGCAGGAGGCACGGTAGATAAGTACTCGGGTCTTCGTGAGCAATTCTATTACTTAATTCTAGCTACATATCAGCATTACTCATTTGTACAAGTAATTTACTCAAAGTAAACACTGAATTAGGTTAATTCATGGAGAATGCTTACCCCTGAAAATATTGTTGTTATCAGTACATCGGAGGATTATAGCCTGTCAATATAAACTGAAAAGTTTCCATCAAGGAATCTGTTAATACAATGAACAATACACAATAGACAATACATGAAAAGATAATGTGCCATTTGTCGATTATTACCAGACTCATTATATTTACTCATATTTTAAATCCTCTCCTTAATAAAAAGCTCAGCTACCATTCTACATTAACAGGCAGTTGTTTATGTCTCATACGTTTACTAATCTTATCAGTTGTAACAATTGCTAAACTTGTTAGTCACAACTTTTTTTAAACGTATTCACAAAAACAGTGCTATAAAATAGCCTACAAAAGAAGATTATCGTCAAGAAAATGTTCTTCCTTCCAACCATAAGAAGTTGTCGACGTAGCTTCGAGGCTTGTCGTGCCAGCTTTAACATCCTGGACATAGCTTTGACGTTCCTCCGCCAGCCGAGGCGTAGGCTTCGACTTTATTTTGGCAGCTTAGGTGTCTTCATCACACGCTCAGCGTATTTTTTGAGGATTGTTCCCTTTTTCTTTATTAAGTAACTGTGTGTGAAATACATGACGTAACTGTGTGTGAAATACATGACGTAACTGTGTGTGAAATACATGACGTAACTGTGTGTGAAATACATGAAATGACTGTGTGA
>JAOVYW010074050.1:0-44027 GCA_025775045.1 Hiodon tergisus
TTGCCCATTCTTCCAGAAGAGCATTTGTGAGGTCAGACACTGATGTTGGACGAGAGGGCCTGGCTCGCAATCTCCGTCATAGTTCGTCCCAAAGGTGTTTCGATAGGGTTAAGATCAGGGCTCAGTGCAGGCCAGTCAAGTTCTTCCAGACCAAACTCATCCAACCATGCCTTTATGGACCTTACCTTGTGCACTGGGGCATGCTGGAACAGAAAAGGGCCTTCCCCAAACCATTTCCACAAAGTTGGCCTAGGCCCCTTAGTTCCACTGAAGGGAAATGTTAATGCCTCAGCTTACCTAGACATTTTGGAAAATTCTACGTTTCCAACTTTGTGGAAACCTTATTCAAGGAGTACAGCAATACTACAGAATGGCAAGGTCTCTTGTATTGGTGAAACACTGCTGTGCAGACCCAGTCATGTTTCCCATCGTCACAAAAGAGTGGGAAAACAGGGCAGAATGGTGGATTTAAACTACATTAGTTGAAATGTATGTTAAAACGACATTTAAAAACATCAAACCGAACGTGTAAATGGAAATTTGACTATCACCCCCTGATCCATTTCCCATTGTGATGGGGGGGAACATCAGAGGCCCCTTTAAATTGCCACATGTCTCTGATATCCCATTTATAGAAAATTATTCAGCTGTGAAGGGTCAAAGCTGTGAAATTCACACACACAGTTTTCAGGCATGATACACTGACCCTGGAGTGGCAGAGAGGTGAAACTAAGTACCCTCAAAGAGACCAAATGTCACATAGTGACCACATTCTGAAATTTCTATTTTGGTGTAAAACTTTGCTTTAAACCTCATTACTTTTCATTTGTTGGACTGTCTTTTTTTTTTGCTTCAGTCCAAAAATCTAATGTGTATGAGTAAATGATAAATATGTATAGACATACCAGTGTAGTACTGTACATTCTAGTGTTTCAGGCTAATAGAGGTAAAGATATTTAGAAATAGATACATCACTGATTAACTCATATATTAAAGTGAATCTGATGTCTTGCTTTTTTGGATGTTTTTACGATGCACCAGTAACAATCTGAATCACAAGTCACATACAGGTAGTCAGTAAAGCAATTCATAATGTGTATAAACATTGATTATTTTTCTAGTCTAAAAAATCACAAATTTTGGTTGAATTATCAAACAAATTTGTTTGAATGACCAAACTACTTTAATCACGCCACAAAGTAAATAATTTTTCCAGTAAATAGCATGGGTGAATGCAGTGAGCATTGGTCGAAGACCACACAAGCAGCGTTTTGCATTAGTTGAAGAGGTCTAATTGAGGAGGCTGGCCAGTAGTGTATTAAAGTAGTCTAAGTGGGATTTCACCAGTGTCTGGACCAAGAGCAGTCTAGAGGAATGGATAGATCCTCCTATCGTTATTGAGGACGAATCTGCAGGATCGAGCCAATGAAGCGATTTGCTTCTTGATGTGAACACAGCACTTGGGCTGGTTTGGGGTTCATCAACGTATGTGCCGTTTATTTCTCCCATTTATTTCTTACACAACTTCCCAGGCCCTGATCGAAAAGTTCTTCTCAGTGTGGAGATGGAAAGTATATGCCGATTGCTCAAATATTCAAACATCAGTGCTTGAATGAATGCAATCAATCCAGGAGGCCAAGCGATCCCTGGAAAAGCATGCAATGTAGAAATCCGTCATGTGCTAGGTTTTTTCCCATATTGCAAGACGGGGAAAACAGTCGTGATACGGATGAGAATATCTGGGCCAACAGAGCTCAAAGGGCTTATTGAGGGAAATATCATATTTGTTTTACACTGATGTGGCATTTCCATTGTGCATCATTGATTTGTGTATTTTTTCTTTCAGTTCTTACAGAATAGTTTTCCTTACTGAAAACAGAATAAACTTATTTTGAAGGAGAATGTTCTGTTGTACTCTTTGGGGTAGGGGGCGTTTTAATGATGTTCAGAATGGGTGGCTCACAGAACTTTTTATTTGAACATAATGATGTTATTGGCAGACCTCTATGATGTCTTCTCAGGCCTCATCCATGGTCTCAAGGAGTATGGCTGGTCATCTGGATGACGATCACAAAATTTCTGACTGAACAAAATTCTTCAAAAGCACGGACAAAAGGAGAGTCATTGTGGACTTCATCAGATGAGCTGTTGCCTCTCAGATCCAGATCCTCTTCCCCCACTTTGTGTTCTTCTCTCAATCCCAGAGAACATCAGTGTTCATGTGTTCATTACAATACAGAGATTTTATAGGATGGTGCAGTAGTACGTGAAGTGCATACATGCAAAGTGTACAATAACATTACTGTTTTTCATTCATTTTCACATCAATTTTTCTATCCAAAAGAATGATGATCCCGATCAATTAAATTGTCGACTCGGTACATTTGGTTGGACTCATCGACCAGCATTGGCTATGTTCAGGCCGTGGTTGATTACACGGTCAACAATTGTGGATCTGATTTAATTTGGAATGTTTGTAGTAAGTTTTCTTATTTCAATATTCCAATGTGCACGCGCACGCGCACATGCAAACCCCTTCCGCTCACTCTTTCTCTCTGAGCTTCCTCTGCCTTCTCTGAGGCTTCCCCAGATCTCCTTAGATGACTTCGGCATGATTGATCAATTCAATATTTTGTGCTATTGTGTCTGCGTAGTCGCTGAAATAATAAACAAAATGGGAACTGATGTCCTTCAATTGCAAACAATGTGTAAATGAACTGTAGGTACAGCATTTTCTATTGCACCTCTTATTCACTGATGACATGTTTGTTAAGAGTTTTGCATAACTGTGCTGAGGCTATGTTATTCAAGTACAGAGAGTAGAAAGGGGTTAGTAGTTCTGTTACCACAGCCCCATGTGTAGAGCATACGTTTACATAGAGTGTACGTTTCTGTTATAAATATGTAGAGAATGGTGAGTAGATATGTAAAGAAATCCCTGTCTAGAGTATGGGAGGGTGGATTTAAAAAGCACTGTGTAGAGCATGGGAGAGTAGATTTGGACCCTGGGAGAGGGGCCAGAAGTAGCACTCCTTTGGCAATCCAGACTGAGATGCTGATGGTATATAAGAAAGAGACTTGAACAGGGCTACTTTCAAAAACATTCTAAAGGGCTTATATTGCTGATGGCAAATTAAAACTGCCGACTTTCATTCAAGCTGTACATATTCAAAAACAATACAAGTCTCTTTTTATTAATTTATGTTGTTTATTCCGTTAACTTAACCTTGAAGAAACAGGTCTGACGAACACCGAATGTAGGCTGATGATTCATTCAGGGACAGAAGTGATGGACTGGTGTCTCATCCTGGGTGTACACTGCCTCACGCCCTGTGTCTGCCAGGTCAAGCTCCAGCTCCCTGCAAACGCAGATTTGGATTGAAGTTCACAGTACTAAATTCATCAACAATCAATGCAATTTATAGAGCAAATTTTAATCTGCGCACATACGAAACCAATCTGAACAAAGAAATGTGACTAGGCCCTGTGTCCGTCCTTCAGGGTATAGTTTTTCATAGGCTCCGGCCCGTACTGCTGAGGATCCTTCACCTTTCTCACTCGTGTCCCAGAAAGCTCTGAGGCCACAGCCACATCTGAAGGGCGGTGGGCTCTGCCACAGCGGTGATCAGGGCTTCAGCCAGGCGATAGGGCTGCAGACAAACAAACTTGGAAGAGAACCAGGGCAACGGAAAAGCAACCTGGGCCCTCAACAAGGGCAAGACGATTAAGAAGCAACAGCACTGCACGCTGGTTGGGAAACATTCACCGAAAACTGTCAGAGAATTATACACGGCTGTCTTGCTTTGCCCTCATTATTTCGAAATACTGAAGAGCTCCACACATCCACATTCATGTCCAGATTTGACTTGACTGGATTTAGGCAATAGTTGTGGAATCTTAAACCCAGACCAGTATACTGGTCCACCCAAGACTGTCCCAAAAAAAAGAAGAAAAAAACTTGTGCTTGTGAGCTGTGGATTGGAGGGTGAAGGCCCAGTGCCAACGATTCCACCCACGAAAACACTGGACACTGACGCGTGAAGTGTTTATGGTTACTTGTGGTGCAGATAAGCACATCGTTACCTATTCACTGTGTGTATTACCTGATAAGGTAAGGAACATTCTTAGTGACTAATCACAAATGGGCTGATACAGATATGTTTTAGTTGCAATTATAAAATGTTCGTACAAGAAATAAAACTTATACTCATTGTCCACTAGATGGTGTAGTGAAACGTTGGGTGAGGGGAAAACAGCAGCCTAACGGTATGCCACAAAGAGAATAACTTTAGTTTCTTCATTGCTTTTAAAAATGATTATAATTACTTTCCTTTAAAATGTTATATTGGGTGAGTCACGCTGAGAAGTGTAATTTTGCTTTCCTGTTGGAACATGAAGGTATTTGAGCGCAACTTTTCATGGATGACTGGATTTCCAGTGTTGTTCTTTCACTTTCATGGTTCCAAACAAGTAACTGTGTAACATCCTGTTGACACCACGATGTCAATAAATCTTCTTGGTATCACTCAAAAAGTTCAGATATCAGATTTCATTTAAATAAAATACTCGTGTACCGAAGGGTTTGTGTAACTGTTGATGTGGCTTAATTTCCAAAATATTACCGGGTAGTCAGCAGTTTAGCGACAAAGGGAAGTAGCCTTTTAATAGTTGGGCTAACATTTCCCCCAGACTCTGCCCCTGGACCCGATGTTTTAGGTTAGAACTGGAATGGGAAGATTGTGCTAAAGACTAGAGATTTTATCGGGAGAATAAAAGGGAATTTGTCAAAAAAAATTTCTAAACATATTATTTTGCTTTGTTTTGGTCTTTTGGTTTTTTGTGGGGGTGCAGCAGTAGCTTCAGGAACGTGATGTACCTGTTAGAGAGAGGGCTTTGAAGCAGGTAGATCCACAGTGTAACGCAGTGTGACCGAATGTACATTTGAGCCTTTGTTTTACAAACGAATTTAAAAACTAAAAAACTAAAATCAAACTGGTCTCACATTTGCGCCGATGTATTTACAAAAGGCTAAAATTAACTGGGAGGCAAGGTTTTAAAAACAATTACTTACACTTTCAATTAAACGAAATTCCAATCTAATAGCCAACGTGAGACAAATACGTAGATGGAACTTGAGGGGTGTAGCTTTGCTTCTTTATCCCGACGGTTTACATGTTAGCTACTTTGTTAGATATCTCCTGATGACCTTTAAATCGTTGGCATCTTCGGATGCTTCAAGGTTGCAGATACAAGGCGTTTGCAATAACTAACTTAATTCAATAATCTTAAAAAGAAAAGTATTTAAGACAACTTTCATTTAAAAATCAAAACGCCAGATGGTTGTTTTCTCAGAGAGTCCTCAATTTATTTATTTTTTAATCTGTAAGGCAAAAATGTATAATTGATACGTAATTGATAATGATACACTACAAAATAGTCAAAATTATGTGGACACCCCTTCAAATGAGTGGATTCCACAATTTCAGCCACACTCGTTGCTTACAGGTATAAAAAGTCGAGCACACAGCTATGCAATCTCCGCAGACCAGCACTGACAGGAGAATTCAACGTGGGGCCTTCATAGGATGCCACCTTTCTAACAAGTCAGTTCATCACATTTCTGCCCTCCTAGAGCTGCCCAGGTAAACTGTAAGGGCTTTTACTGTGAAGTGGGAATGTACAGGAGCAACAACAACAAAGTGGTAGGCCACACAAGTTCACAGAATGGGACTGTTCAGTGCTGATCCGTGGTCCTCAGTTGCAACACTCGCTACCGAGACCCAAACTGCCTCTGGAAGCAACATCAGCACAAGAGCTGTTTCCATGGCCAAGCAGACGCATACAAGCCTAAGATCACCGTGTGCAAAGTCAAGCGTTGAGTGGTGTAAAGCTCACCACCATTAGAGGAGTGGAAATTCTCTGGAGTATCATGCTTCACCATCTGGAAGTCCGACAGATGAATCTGGGTTTGGCGGATGCCAGCAGAACACAACTTGCCAGAATAAATAGTGCCGACTGTACAGTGGTGGAGGACGAATAGCAGCCTTTATCATTTGGGCTAGGCCCTTTAATTCCTATAACAGGAACTCAAAATGCTGTGCTCTGTGCTTCCAACTTTGTGTCAACAGTTTTAGGAAGGCCCTTTCCTAGGGGAATCAACTCCATATTACTGCCTATGATTTTGGAATGACATGTTCAAATAGCAGGTGTACACTTAATAATAAACACTCTAATAATGTCTGCCCATAACACTATTTAAGTAAAATAGTAACTTTGACCATTTTGAGATAAAGCCACCTTTTTGATATTGTGCAGTTACTGGCACAAATCAGTTGTATGGTAATTCTTATGGTTAACAACCAAGAACTCTAACATGTGACAAGATCTAATATAGGATTCGCATGAGGACATTGTATCTATCGATGTTTTAAGGTTTGCTAAAGAGTCATTGCACAATTTATTTATTGACCTTCTGAGGGTTTTTGCGGGTGTCTCTGTATCGCTGCATGGACCATCCAGCTCATCACCGTGTCCTCCCAGTGTTTACTGTTTATTTGTCCCACCCTTAGAAATGAGATCTGCTGGCATGATGACTTCCTGGATGAACAAGGCACAATAAGGTGAAAACGTTGTGCTTATGTAGCGGGGCTTGTTGTGAACAAGCCAGCTCCTGACTACTTTGTTTTAACAAGCCAATTGGAGCTACTGTCTGTTTTGACAACCCGAGTTCGATTCCCGGCTACAGCAAGTGGAAGCCTGGTGGCCAGGGGGGTTGAATAGAGTCTAAACTTGTCTGGATACTATTTCAATAAGATAGAATTACCTATGGCAGAATCTCCTCCAAATTTGCTTGATTTGCTACCACAAACAGAGCATAGAGGCTAAAGTGCGGTTCGGAAACTCAACAAGCCCACCACCAAGCAAGCGTGTCCCTATCTCCTGATTTTTCATGGGGAAAACTTCCTACCATTTGCTAAATAATCAGTATTTAACAAGGATTTATTTTCTCTGCGTTACCGAGGCCCAACCATAGCTTTCCCCAATTGCTGTGGTAAAGCCCAAGGGTCAGGTCAGGTTTACTGGATCATTGTAGCGCCTATATGGCAAGTCACTGGAAACCAAGATAAAACATCAGCATTACGATGTGTTCGTCCAGCCCAGTGCACAATGGAATAGTCTAGTTCAGTTTCAGACTAAGGGTTCTGCTCGCATGATTCCATGTAATTTTAGTCTCCTCATCGGTTAGCTTCGTTAGGGGAAAAGCAACTCAGCGTCAAAAAGGACTGCTGTCAAAGACCACTATATACCAATCCTCTATATCTTCTTTACTAAACAACAACAAGGATTCTCTAGAGTGTGGTTCTCACTGTCCTGTTTCCCTTCTAAATTCAAATTATGCCTTCATCCAGGCCGAAAGACCATTGTTTTTTTCCCCTTTTCCTGAGTTTTCAGTGGTATTGGATGCTGGGTATTTGACAATATCGATATATAAATATCATCTCATGGGGGGAATCATGATGTACGGGAGGATAATGTACAGATGTACAGGAGGAATTACAACCTACAAAAGACTTGTTTACATCATCCTTGAGAGTTGGTTGGATTTGGACTGGCAGTTGGCTTTATGTTCTGTGCATTTTAGCCATCTTGTGGGAGGGACAATAACATGGAATTGGCAGCGAAGATAGCTGAAATTTGAGGCACGAATCCGGAGGCTTCATCAAATTAGAGAGGATGAGAATTTTACAGACTTGATCAGATAGGATATCTCCTAGGGTCACAGTTCAATCTGAGCAGCCAGATTTATTTACGGTTCCGAGGAAGCGTAGTTCCAGAAATTCACGATGCAACACCAGAAACCCATTCGGTTATCTAATAAATTCTCCCCACTCAGTAACATGCCTACTGACAAGGTGCTTATGATTGGTGACTCCAGTGTTAGAAACGTGCGTCTAGAGCCGCCAGCGAACATAGTAAGTTGTCTTACAACTTGGGTGCCAGGGGGATCTGATATCGAGTCAAATTAAAAAACACTGGCAAAAGCTAAACGTACATTTTCAACAGTTGTTATACATGTGCACAATGACATCCGACTGAGACAGTCCGAAGTCCTGAAACATAAAATTGTGTCGCTATGTAAGACAGCAAAACGTCTGAGTCAGACTGTAATTTACTCTGACCCCACTCCCACTTTTAAAGGTGATGAGATGTACAGCAGACTCTTGTCACTAAATCACTGGCTGACTGACTGGTGTGCATCAAACGATGTAGCTTTAATAGACAATTGGAATTCTCTCTGGGGAATGCCTGGCGTTGTGAAGAAGATGGACTGAGCTGGAGAGTTTATCTTCTATTATCCAAAAACAGAGCAAAATAAATATCTCAGCATTCACTGTAGTAATCCTGTCTCTCTTAATAATAAACCATCTGAAAATAAATTAAGAATGGGTTTACTAAATGTTAGATTGTTAAACTCTAAGGCCTGTCTTGTGAGTGAAGTAATAATGGACAATAACACTGATATCTTAATCTGTCTGAAACCTGCCTAAGGAAAAGCTCTTAATCAGGCCACTCCAGATGGTTTCTCCAGCCGCCAAAAACCTTGCAAGTCTGGTTGTGGTGGTGGTGTTGCCACAATTTTTCGTAGTGAGCTTTTCTTAGCACCTAAAAGTTTTGGCAGCTATTCCAAATTTGAAGTAATTGTCTAACAGAGGACCTGGTCAAATTATGGTAGTAATGGCTCTCACAAACAACCAAGCTTTTTATTAGCTAATGTCTATAGACCGCTGGGTCCGTATACAGAATTTTAATGGGGACTTTAAATCAAACCTAGCAGTTACTGCAGACAAAGTGTTGATTGTTGGAGACTTTAATGTTCATATTGATAGTGATGGGGATTAATTTAAAAGTCCCTCATCTCTATATTGGATACGTTTGGGTTTGTCCAACTTGTGGCAGAACCCACACATTGTCGCAGCCATACAGTACACTGGATCTGGTTATTAGTCTTGGTGTAGATACTGAAAATGCATCTGTTTTTCCATACAACCCAGGTACTTTCTGATCACTTTATTATAACGTTTGTAATTCAGTTGACAAATTCCTAGGTCCCAGAGCAGAAGCAGTTTATGAGTCGTTCAATTCATCCAAGTACGATGCTAAAGTTTATCAAAGAGCTGCCAAACGTTTTACCCGAGGAAAGAATATTCAGTAGTATTACCTCAGTGGATGAAATTCTAGATATCTATAACAATGCACTGTAACTTATAATTAATTATACGCGGAAGTGGCGCTCATCCAAACTATAGGTCTTCCTTATTGCATGGAAAGTAAGTGTTCGTAATTTTAAATGTGCACCGGTGGCTGCTCACTCTGCATACTTTTCCGAACTAGTTGAGAAGAACAAAAACAAGTAGCCAAAATAAACAAAAGTCAAGGGATAGATAACCTGAGTCTGTTTCATAGCAGCAAGGACTTCATGAAATTTTTCAGTAAGAAGATTGGAGAAATTAGAAGTGAGATAAGGGCGATCTCATCAGATGTTTTCTCTGAACCTCCCATGGAAAGCAATTCCAAAACTTGTATTGATACCGTTTCTCCTATTGAGCTTATTGACATTGCACAACTGATCGCTTCATCAAAATTGTTAACTTGTTTCCTTGACCCAATACCAATGAAGTTAGTGAAAGATCTTCTCTCAGTAACGTCTAAACCAATGTTGAACCTTGTTAACGCGTTTTTAGTATTGTGATATGTCCCTGAGTCTCTCACAGTAGCAGTAATTAAGCCAACAATAAAGAAACCAAACTTAGATCCATATGTTCATAAGAACTTTGGGTCAGTATCTAATTTACCATTTTTGTCTAACATATCGGAGAAAGTAGTAGCCCAGCAGTTATAAGACTTTTTAAACTCTAATAATATGGTAGAAACATTTCAGTCAGGTTTTCGAACAGGGTATGGTACCGAGACAGCACTTATTAGGGTTGTAAATTATATTCTAATGGCGTCTGATAATAACTTGGTGTCTGTTCTAGTATTGCTTGATTTAAGTGCTGCATTTGATACGATAGATCTCCATATCCTCTTGAAAAGTGTGCTGGACCTAGATGGAAAGATGATATAACAGAATATATGTGGTTAAAGATCTTGGAGTTACAATTGATCCAGATCTTTCTTTTGACCGTCATACAAAAATATATTGTTAGAATAGCATCTACCACCTGAGAAACATTGCCAAGATTCAATATTTTTAAGGTGATTAATATGCAGATAAAATAATTCACGCTTTTGTTGCTTCCAGACTTGATTATTGTAATGCTATATTATCAGGTGGCTCAAATACAGCCACAAATACATTACAAGTTGTTCAGAATGCAGCTGCTAGGATCCTTACTGGACAGAAGAAATATTATCACATCACACCAGTGTTGGCTTCCTTATATTGACTGCCTGTATGGCAGAGGGGTGATTTTAAGTTACTTCTGTTAACATTTAAGGCTGTAAATGGGCTAGCTCCCTCATATCTAACAGATATTATAGTCCCGTATGTCTATATACACCAAGAATAACTGGCCTCCCAAAGTCTGTGCGGGAATCGAACACTCTATATTTAAAGCAAGATTAAAAACGCATCTATTTAAACTGGCATATAGTCAATAGAGGGACTGTGACAGTGAAGGGTAGCTCTGACCACTCACAAAGTTTTGCTTTTAAAATTTTAAAATTACTTAACTTGAGATCATCCTGCTTCCATAGGTAAACATTAACAATGTGCTATCTCTCTCTTTCGAGCAATCACATGAGGCATCCTGCAGGACTGCATCACTTTCACCACAGCAACCAGTGGACCATTAGACTGGACTCCAGCCATCTGGGCCCCCACTCCTCTGGATATCACAATGTTTTGGAACTCCTCGACTGGAGGGCATCACACACTATTTAGATTCTTTAATTCAGCTCCTAGTGCTGGCCAGCGGAGGATGGGTTCCCCCATTAAGCCAGGTTCCTCTCAAGGTTTTTCCTGCCAGCCTAGGGAGTTTTTCCTTGCCACTGTTGCCACTGGCATGCTTTTGGGGGGTCAGTCCTGAGAAATATTGTATTTTTCTGTATGTAAAGCATCTTTGTGACATGGAAACATGTGAAAAGCACTTTATAAAAATAAACTGATTGATTGATTGACCTGCGATAATTGGAATTCACTGGTGTGGCAGTTTGATATGCCTGGATCCATTTATTTTGCAGGGGGCTACGTTCAAAATACTCAAGCAATACTCTTGTTCTAGAAACCAAAACTAACAATCAAATATTTTTGGCTTCTGCAATTTACGGTAAGTGTGTTATCAATATTCACATAATATAAAATTTTTTTGAAAAATGAGTCCAAATCAATGCCACTTTAGAAAAATGCCAAAATACGTACAACTGAAATTTCATCATCTGGTGGAAACCTTACTGTTTTACACAGAAACAATCATTTGATACATATTAGAGAGAACAAAATTAGTTAAAATAAGTTAAATTTGCCGTATGCCGTATGTTTAAATGCGTAAAAGTTCAGTCACTCGTGGAGGCCATATATGTTAAAGTATCACCATACGATACGATAGATAGATATTCCAGACAGTTGTTTTTTGTTACCTAATTTCCACATTAGGTAACAAAACATAAATTGATGGGCTTACTGCAGTGAAATGCTTTTATGTTTATACCTTGGATAACTTTAAAGGAGGGTTGTCCGAAGAACATATGAGACTTGCGTGTCAATATTAACGGTCTCAGAGGAAAATTAACGATGGCAGAAAATCCAAGAGATTTCATGGGAGATACCTTGTGGTATGAAAGAAAGGTTCTGCGGTAGCCATACAGTAGCTATCTGACATGATGACATGATTTTTGCTATGTGTCTATGTGACTAAAATACAATGCAGAAGTGATGGTTTTAAAACTATTTAAATTGTGCAGATTTACTAGTCCTAACCTTGCAGACAGCTGTCAAATAGAAATGCAAACAGCTGACGAATAAAGTCAACATAAAAATAAAAAAAATTGTTCAAACATTGTGCTAAAGCAAAAAAATTGGGACCTTACAAGAAATGTTTCCAAACCTACAAATTACTCAATGCTTTCTGTTTAAGATTAATTTGCAGGCATTACTACAAAATTCCCCTTCACCAATTATGTGTAAATGAGCAGTAGGGATATACCCTCTGAGCCAAGGCTGCCTGAGGTTAGGTAAACCGAATGCATGTAGGCAAGATATCAAGAGCCTGAACAAAAGGATCTAATAATTTACTCAAAGGACTCCAGGATAGGAGTGATGTGACCTTCAACTCAGGCCCTGGTCAAGAGCATATTATAAGCTGTTAAGTGTAGTTTTAGAGATTCCGTTGGGGCGGGGAATTTTAAGATTGATCCTGGAGGAAACAAAAGTCAACCAGTTTTTCCACCAGACACCTAGAGCATAAACAGCTTGGCGATATTTTGTACTCCTTAGTTACCATGGTGATATCTAGTGGTTTCAAAGAACGTCAGGTAATGCCAAAACATGACCTCAGTCTTAATATGGTTGCTAACCACAAATGAGCATCAGGCACGTGGTCAGAAGTGGTTACCATGTCCACCAGTAAAATAATTTATGATTTATCTGAAAATTATTTAGCATTTGTTTTTTTTTTGTTTTTTTACTAATTCACCAGACTGGCTTGGTTTCATTTACTGGGATTCATTTTTATACATCTCCATACTGTATGCAATGGCTCTTCCAACTTCATTCAGGTTTAAAAATCATATGTACCTCGTCAGCTTTTTTCTAGGCAATTATTTGTATACAATTCTGTTGAAATTATACAAATTGAGCCAACAGGAAAGTTTAGATGGCTTCTTCATGCACGCATATTTAGAAATACCACAAGTAAGAGCGGACAAATACACTCCAAAAGACTTTACGTAAACAAAAGTATTGCTTCAATCTGCATCTCAACATTTCTGGTTTTCAGGTATGTAAAAGTAATAAAAGTAAAAAGTATTCTGTCTGTCTATTGTAGTAATATCTGCAATGGTGAGCTATAGGAATAAGTATTAATGTAAATTAAGTTTGCCATTTGTGTGTGGAACAAGGTCAATAAACGGACCAGTCATATTTAGGGGGAGGGAGGTTTAATTTTTTGTAGATACTGACAAGTAATCTCCGAAACAAAGGATTGGCAAATGTAGGGCCAAAGAAGGATGCAGGCCTGTGCCTCAATCTTTAATAAAGCATGCTATCAAAAGCAAAACAAAATAAAGACTGCCTGGGCTACGTACAGTAATAAAAGATCTCTAATGCGATTGCCAGTAAGGCTTCTGCTTTTTCACAGACACGTGACACCACCTGTTTGTCCGTGGTAACACCCGCATTCCCTTTAAAAGGATTCATTCACAGGACTGCATTTTCGTCAAGACGTTCACAATTCTTGAAGTTGATCGTGTATCTGGATGCTGTGCCTGCAGCTTATTTTCTTTTACAAAGTATCCTTTGTGCAACAGACTCTGATATTATATCCGTGTCTGACACACACACAAAAAGATCATTCTAGTGATTAATGGGAGCAGTGCCAATCCGTTATGCAATTATCTTGCTCCAGGAAACCCTAGAAGATTTCTCACACGACCATGTTTCCCCATATATATTTTTTTCTTCTAAGGATCAATAATGAGACAAATATCAATGACTGACAACAGAGCAGTTGAAATGCTGAGCCTCCTGAGGGCAAAAGTGGAGGACAGTTCCTTTATCACTGCGATACATAGGGCACACTCATGTGACTCATTTTACTCTGTGATTGCATTTTACACTATATAACAGAATACAATTTTTTTTTTTTTTAATATAGAGTATTTCCCTCTGTATGGGTTTAGAAAAGTTGATCAATAAATCACAATACACCTGGCGACAAGCACAATCTTGTCCAGTGACTCAGTCAGGAATTTGATCACTTTACTTCAAGCCAATTTATAAACTGAACCCTGGTCACAGCCACGGTCTCTATATCATCTTTCACCATTCCAATCCTCTGAAACCATTTCATGCACATATTGTGATTAATGTGATATTAAAAGAAAAGGTGATGATACGTTGGGGACTCTCACAGTTTATATGCATGGTAACAACGATTACTTACAGAGAAAATTTTATCTGCCCCTCCCCCTTTAAACACTCCTTTATCACCAACCACAGGTGGACTGTGAGTTCCTTGTCTATTTTAGTTGTGAGATCTCACACCAGTTTAGGTTATTGTTGCATTCGTTATTATTAATCTTATCTTGGTCTTTAATGTTGCTGTTGTTTTCGCTGGTGTTATCGCTTTTACTTAGCAGATGGTTTTTAAGCATTTATTGCACCAGCAAACAAACGTGCCACACGATTTAATGTGAAACCCAACGTTTAAAAATACAGACACCACTCAGTCAGAAATGGAACCATAGCTAACAATGAAATTATTTCAGATATGTGAAGAACTGATGGTGCACATCAAAAGAGGCATGCCCTGTAGAGTGATCACTGAGAGTTCCAAAAAAGATTGTTTGGATTTTTCAATGATGCTTGCTATATTGAGATTAAGAAAAGGGAAGAAAGGATTACAGTTTTTTTTTTTTTAAATGAGAAGGAAATTCATCAGCTTGAGAAAAGACGGAAGTTAAGGAAATTAAACAACAGAAGATTAAAGTGGTGAAAGGAATGGTTTGTCATGAGGAGTTTTTGGCAGCAAATACCAGTAGCTAAACACGTCCAGAAAGGTGAATAATGAAACAGTCCATTAATAAAAACATATATCTCTATTTATCTCTCTTTGGAAATATGCGATAACAAACTCAGAGTCATAAGTAAATTGTTTTCTTTCTTGTGAACTTTTTAATCCATATATATATATATATATATGGTAATGCTGATAATAGCCTGTTATTTTCTTTTAATTAAAGAACCATAGTTTAATTTTTTAGATTTGGATCGAAATGTTGGGCTTCAATGTAAATTTGTATTTCTTGGGTCCTATATAAAATATAAGATATTATACATAGGATTTAGAGCAGGTAAAAATTATATTGAAAATGTTACAAACAGGAGTAGTTATTTAACACTGAAGAAGCAATTCTAGTAACCTATTTATCATACCTGAGATACATTCCTGTCCGCTCAGATGTCTCACAAACCCCAGAAACCTCTGAACTATTCGATGTGACTATTATTGGGAAATGTCACAGCATTGCAACTAGTATCAGCAATACAATGGGTATAAAATACTTTTAAAAACCAACTCCAGTAGACGTGTGTGCCGCTGATTGACTGATTAGGTGGATTGGTTACGATTTATCATTACTTTTCAATCATCTTTTTTTGTGAGCAAAATGATTTCGAATGGGAATGCAAGTCACATTTTACAGATGTAGCATACTACATAATAAATCAAAAGGTTACTTGTCGTAATCTTATTAACTTAAATACCCTGATTCTGGGCCTTGACGACATCCTCAGCAATTGGAGATTTGCTTTAAAGAGACCTAAACACGAATAGCCCACTGCAAGAAGAAATATTCAGGCAGACTTCAAGTTCTCTTTGTCACGGAACAAGTGTCGCTCGACGCCTCTACGAGGAAAACCTTCAAAAAGTTACCTCCGGTTCAGAAAGCGAAACCACTCGGAAACTGAAGGAAGTTTAAAGACAGCCAAAGCGGTGACTCCCTACACAAATTCTTAAACTCTTGGATTTAACCAAATAATTCACAAAAGGGATCTATATTTTACATCTTACATTTAAAACAAAATCTAAGTTTATTTAGTTTCGAAAATTTATGATCTAGCCAGTGGCAGTAGGGGAGAGGGAGTTTCTTGTCAATTAAAGACCATGACTGTCAAATGACAAATGGTAAGTAAGTTGATCAAGTGCGTTACAGTGAGCAAACGAGCTGCTATTCGGCAGAGCTATTACAAGTAATTAATTTTGTAAATCAGGAGAAAACGTAAGTTTACTGTAGCGTAAACGCCTACCTTATGCAGCGTGTCGGTAGTTTCAGTTATTGTGCATAGCCGGTGTCTCCGTAAGGCGTGCGTCGCCAGTATGGCAGTCAAATAAATTGGAAGCAATGGGTATTTATATACCTCCGGGGGGAATTCCCAGGATTTCTAAATGAGTTTCCTCCATGTAATTTATGGAAATTGTTTTGTTTGACAAGAAACGGTAACTTGAGGGTTGATCAACTGTAGTATGTGAGCGCACATTTCAAGCAGTGAACCGCTGGTTATTAGGAATGATCACGATAAAAGGTTATAAATGCTATAGTTTATACTGTTTAACATTGATTACATGATAATAAACTAATGTTTGGATGCACCCCCTCTGTAACGTTTGCTTAATAAAATCTAAATACTATTTAGTATATTTTCTAATAAACGTCTCGGTAGGACGAATCTGGCTGCACAAAATAAAATATGCCGTCAATGCCCCACCTTAAATTGATCTGATTAATTACCAGGCACCCCCTAAATAAGTCAATTGCCAAAATCGATCGTTCCTGAAGCTGAAACTAGCTTTTGAAATTAGCTGTACAACAAAGCTAATTATGTAGAATTTGGAATTTGTAACAAACAAATACTGGCAACATTCTGGACATTCTTCTAAAGAGTCTATGTCTGTGACACACAAGCAGGAAATGTATTCCTTAACAAAATTTCTTATTCATATGCGCTAGAAACCAAGGTGTTCTACTAATAATAAACCATATCAAAAATCTATATGGGAATAACTGATTTTTAAACACTAGTTTAACACCAGAAATTTTTGCTATTTAAAAAAAAAAATTTGATTAATTAACCCTGATTCACTGATATAGGCGATATGGAAAAACAGAAAGGTCAGAACAAGGTCAAGGGCCAGAGTTTTAGTATCCCTGGTCTATTGAATGTACCGTTTGAATGCCACTGCGGAAACCTCCTGTGAAATACAAAAATTCCTGGTTGGCCCATCCCCTTTTCTTCAGCTCTGTCCTCAATTGTTATTGTTTTTCCAAGGCTATAATTGTGTAATCCTTTTAAAGAGTAATCTTTGTTTTGAATTTATTAATTTCAATCCTGCTATCTCTATGCTTAAAGTCAAGAATATTACTAATAGAAATAATAAAATAAACCACTCAAGGGTATCATTGAGAAATATCTAGCGTCTTGCACTCATGCCTGGATTGTTGTAGTTGAAATGAAAAGAACAGGATTGTGAATAACTGCGCATTCCTTATTATCACAATGGAACAGAAAACTTATGCACAGCACAGCCATGTAAAATATTATCATTTTCTTCTTTTTGACCTGGGAGCGCTTGGTTGTAGTCACAAACCATAAATCATTGATTACCATTACTCTCATAATTGCAGAGGCAAGTGATCTTCATGAATCCTAGAACTTGCAGTGATGTAGTGGTACTGTTTACTATCACAGATATGTAAAAGAAGAGCTATTCAATTGATGTACACTAACTTCCAACATGTTCACTGCTATAAACATTTGGACCTATGTGCTGATGTCAAGGATGTAACCCATTAACAGGTAGAGGACTTGCTGTATTGTTAGAAAGCTATGGAAACTTGGTTCAGAATCCTCACACTAATTGTTCCAGCAAATTGAAATGGATGCATTAATAAATGCACATAGCCAAGTACCAGCAAATCAATATGAATATTTTTATTTAAAACCCTGTGGTTGAATGCTTGACGCAAAGTTTATTCATCAAATTGATCAATGAGATCCATGTCGAACAATACGTTCTTTCATGCTGTTGTGTTGAGTTCATGCAAGGATAAGAGATTTCTCAGCCACAGCACAGCCAGCAGGAACCAGGGTGCTGTACAGGAATGAGGAACATGTCCTTTCACATTATTGTCCTCTGAATAAAGATTGAATTTACAACAGACATTACTTGGAGACATCCGCATAAAATCCTCAAGAATTACATGAATAACTCAACGGTTAAGTCCCGATAAAATAATGTTACCTGTACACAAACCACAGGTATTCTAACTGGAAAATTATTTCTGATAAATAAGATTCAAAATATGTTTTTTGAATGTGATGTTCTAATAATGTATTAGTTTAATTAATGAATAGCATAGTATTTGATTAGTTAATGGATTGGTAATGGATTGCATTTAGCTACATTTTTATTTGAATTTATATTTGTTTTTTCCCTCTAATTTTAGCTTTCCAACAGCCTCGTATTGGTGCTAATGTCTTGGCTCCTGTTGCCTCTCGTCGATTCCTGTCAAACCACCAAGCCAATGAATTCAACTATCGCTGATTATAAAAATGTCATTTATCCCTTTCTTCTAAATATTGTAAGTATGTTAAAAAGTGACTCCTTACATTCTGTCTGTTTATCAGGATATAGCCTACGTGACATTATCAATTCATTGATTTTAAAAAATGTTTATATACATTACAATTTCCAATTGTGTTCTAGGAAAAGGAAATTGCAAGCAAATTAATAAACAAGACCTGCAAGACACAACATGATTATGCATGTAAAGAAAATAACGTAAGCTGACTTTTATAAAATTTTCACCATTTTCACAGTTATATATATATATTATTTTATTTTATACATTTCTTATATAACTTATATAACTTTGATAAATGTTGCTTTATTTTTTCATTTAAGTTGGCAGATACTATATTGCTATACTGAATATGCTTTTATTAAATACTATTTTCTGATATTTTGCGATAATGTGTGTGCTATGCAATGAACAGCACAGCTTTTCTAATGTGAAATTGAATTCACTCCTTGCTGCCCTCTGCTGTTGATAATAATGTGGATCAAGTCATTCTCTTTTCACGACAGTTTTATTCTGAAAAGTCAGGAAAGCCTTTAAAAATAGTAAACTACAATATTACACACACACACACACACACATACACAATGTATTCTTCTTAAACCTTTACATACGATCTTTGTAATTTGTTTTTAGGAAAGAAGTTCGATTCATGAAATGGTTTGCTCTCATCTATTAAAAATAGCAAAGGAAGGTGATTTGAAAAAGCTAGTGGAATACATAGAAAGCTCGCTTGGATGTTACTGCAACACAGCGGTAAGTTCCATCTATTATAAAGTAGGGAAATTGAGATGATACGTGGTTAATAACATATATTTCATGTGTTATAGGTATATCCTAAACTATCCTGTTTTTTTCTTCTTCTGTTCTTCTTTAAGGATTTTAATACACATTTCTACAGGTGTCGAAAAAAAACTTTTTGCAAGAGAAGATTTTGCAGAGCGAGTCAAGTTGTTGGCAGTATACGGTCTTGTTATAGTGCGTTAACGGAAAAGTATAGTTAGGAGACAAGAGCGGTATTGACTAAAATACGCTCTTCGTCGGAGAACTCTGAGTGGACCTTAAAACGCCGTGGGGTGACCGCGTAGGAATACTCGTCCCTGCAGAATGGTGCCTGTATAGACCTCATGACTCCGGAAGCACTGGGGGTGTCCAAACTGCACTGGACTCGCTCGAGGACGACATCTGCATGGATTCTACATTTTTACTTACAGTATATCGAACAGTCATGTGAAGTCATGTGATGGCATTTTGCTACGCTTATCTGAGCTTCGTACGATGGAAAAAGGCAAGACGAGAAAATGTCAATCTGTGGTTTAAAATATGCGTACTTCTTCTTTTGAAACATCCAAATGTAACATTTTCTTTTCTATGTAACTCTGGTGGCTTTGAATGCAGCATTGGTATTGGATAGTATAAAATGTGTTCTCTTTGATCACAGTTTGTTATCACAACATCTTCTGAGAGTGGGAAGTTCCGGGCGAATTCTCATGGTGTACATGTGACATAATGTACCTCTCCCGAGAGAGATACTGATTTAACTATTCAGGTGTCCTAAAACTGTTTTAGAACAAAAAAAATAAAAAATCTTATTCTTTGCTAAAGTGCACAGATTTCAAGGCACAGTCACATTATGAGCGAATTCACGTCACTTTTACTTGTCACTATGGGGAACCAAGAACATATATATATATATTTTTAACGCGGTCATATGTATCAAAAATACATAGTGTCTGTTGACTTTCATTGATTATATGCAAATAGAAATATGTCTTAAGAGCTCAAATTAGAATATGTAATTTAACTTCTCTCAGTTTATGGTCCACAAACAGCCTGCTCCTATCCTGCTTCATTTTTTACTTTTGTCATGTGATAAGACATCTACCATTTTCTGTATTTAAACTGGAGGTTCAAGTGTTACAAACTCACAAGAAGCCAACTTTATAGTGATATCATTTCCTGTCTAACTGACAAGTTAATAGGAAGGGTGGTGACGTAACTGTAAGGATCTAGCTACTCATCTGGTTAAATGTACTTATTTATTTGGAAGAGCCAATTACTCCCACATCACGCAGGGAGGGCGAGGAAGTACGATTAGGCCTTTCCCACCCATCTCTTTTCCACTTTGCAGGCTGCACAGCTGAACAAGTGGTTCAGCCACGATTGGAGGACAGGCATGTCCCTCGTGACAGTACTGCTAGTCACAGGTGGTGCTCGTTTATGTTAAGCCTAGAAAAGCCCCGGCAATTTCACCCCACAAGAGCCAATGCAAATCGTACGCCACCACTGGGCTCTCCCGGTCGCAATCAAAAAATTATATGAACTCCAGCTCATAAGGCTCAGTCTGCCTTTCCATGTTGCTCACCACGTGGGGGAACAGGCAACCTGAGGGGATGTTGCGGACCATCATCCTGACCAGAGACTAATCCCTAATTGCTCTTACTCCACTAATTAACCATTAACCAACCAAAGCTCTAATAACTCTCTCTAAATGTATTAATCATTTACCAAACTAATCTCTAATGAATCTCCCTAAATGTGTTAATCATTAACCAAAAAAACTCTAATCCCTCTCCCTAAATGTATTAACAATTAACCAAACTAAACCCCAATAACTCTACCTGAATGTATTAATCATTAACAAATCTAATCCCTAATTGCTCTCTCTGTGTATTAATAATCTTACGTCACCTTGATTTAATCAACTTGATTTGCCAGTTGGATTAAATATTATACATAACAACCGCTGTACCAGGCTTGTATTTACTGATTCTGTTGTACATTTTGGCCTCTTCATCTGGTATGGATTACAGTATGTGGCAAATGAAGGAAGACTGATGAAAATGATATCATATGCATCAATAACTTACCAAATTAGTTTTTTTTTCTTAAAGGGAGAATTCCACCATATTGTGATACGGAATTAGCATAAAACTGCATTTTGCATAACGGCTGTAATTTAGATATGTTATATACAGCAGTTAAAAAAATAAAAATTTTTTAAAAAAGGATTCGCTTTTGCCGTTTATTTTGTCTTAGCCATTGCGGTGTTAATATGGAGGATTTCATTTATACATACAAACACAAAGGAAGAAATTACAGCCAAGTACAAAGACAAAAATAACCCTTTTCTTATTAAGAACTGATTAAAATGAAAAAACAAAACAATTAAGGGTACATACATTTGACAAACAAAAAGAATAAGTTACAAGACACAACCTTTTTGTTTTAAACAATCTTTGATCATGCCTTTGTCATTTAATGAAAATAAGAAAAGAAAAACAAAACATAACCATGCATTAGTTGAAAATTGATTCTTCTGAGGGGAATGAGTAATTTGAGTATTGTAAATGAGGTGTGTGGAATGGGGCTTTCTTGTCGCTTAAAACCATTGCTAAACTATCCTGCCATACAGAAAAACCAATGCCCTCAACTGAAATTGCACTTCCATAACATCCATTTGTATTGAAGAAATGGGAGTCGTATGACACCTGACAGTGCACGCGATTTACGTGTGGGGTTCTGTGGTCCTGAACCATTCCTTTTCCACCAGCTTTCTTTGCGTTTGCACCTGTCTCCGTTGTCTCTAGATGCACATCCTCCTCACTCCACACTCGCAGCAGAACTTGGCCCACTCCACGGGGTACTTGGCGCCACACTCGTGACAGAATTTCGTTTGCTGGCCAGGTGGGTTATCAACCTCGCAATCACTTTTGTCACTCCTGAAATACAGAACCGGGAGTATGCTTCTCGTTGGACACAATCCTGAACAGTTTCCTCAAGAGGATTCTGATGCTGGTGCATTAGAGGAGGATACCAAAAGGTAGTGGATTCAACAAACATGTCGACAAAAAGCTAACTATCAAGCTATATGTTCAATGGCTTCTTACTTCGGACTTATCTGAGATATTCCTTTTACAGCGCACTTCTATTTGACAAAACGTAAGAGTGCTTTATTGGGAAATCATCAGTAGAGGCTTATTCAGAAGCAGTTTAACTGGACTGAGGTACCTGGAATTGTGGCCGTCTGCATTGTATACCTTCCTTTTGTTTGGTCCCACCAACGACGACGTACCCTTTAAAGACCCCGGAGAGCTCAATGTCCTGGGTTTTATACTTTACACATCCAAAGAAAAAAATGTTAACGACGCCGTGGGAGAAAACTCTTACATGCATGGCTTAAGTATCTCTCATGGTTTTCAACATTATTCTGAAAAGAACATTGTTTTAAGCTGCACCCAGTATTAGCTTTGGCCACAAATGCACTAAAACAACAAATTACTGGGTAACAAAGTAATTAAGTCATAGTAGAAAAAGTAGATGATAACTCCCATAAGTTTACTTCCTTTGTTCCACCATACAGCATTCATTTAGATACCGAGTAATTTCAATTTTTTGTGCTGCGTATAACCGAGGCAGGCCCCCATTCACAAAGGCACCTGTTCCTTAAGAAAAGATCCCTGCGATTACTATCAATTTCCATTGACTTGGCAGTCTTATCTGGACTCCCTGGCCTCCTTTAACCTTTCACGTGATGAATCAGTGAGAGGCAAACAGGAAGTTGTCTACTGTATGCGTGTCGCTGAATAAACCACACTTCATTGATGACTGATGCCTCCAGTTCAGTCACTGCTGCATCGCCGGTCAAATGCTTGAGGCAATACAAACAGATGTAGGAACCGGTGGCAGCGTCATGCTATTAATGAGCAAATAAAGGGGTGAACACAGCTCATGGCTCTGCAGGAAAGAGCAGGCAGACAGATACCATTTTACAAAGCCTCACCCAGAGGGAGGGCTGGTTAGCCCCCCAACGCTGGTACCGGATGGCGGGACCCCAGAGGAGATTCCTTTTACCGTCCCCACAGAGGAAGTCTTGGTAGTGGCGATCCCTATTCGGAAACAGAGGATTATGTTCACATTTTATTCATATAGTAGACTTATCCTGAGTGACCCACATCCAGTGCACATAATCCAAGAGTTAACAAGTGTTCCAGAGCACCAAAGTTTTAATAAAGCAGGAGACTTTCTTAAAGCAACAGAAACATTGAAGCCACCTACCAAAAGTCCAAACTGGGCAAGATTCAAACTGTCACATAGGCTACCACTGTGGCGTTTTTTTAAATACACATTTCCAATACAGTGGTGAGCCAACAGGGGGACGTCTTTTTAACCGACTTGCGAGCGGTGCTGGAGATAGACGAGTTACTTTGGAATGTACGCATGTGTTGCAGTGTGTTCCTAAGAATCATGGCTTAAACTGAAAGACCCATGACATTTTTACTGACGTACTCACGTCTCCCCCCCAATCGCAACTATTTGCCCATGAATTACGGAAGATCTTGTTGAGCAGCAACACTTAACAGCAGCCTGTGGCCAGTGAACTGGCTCCCTTCTCACGGTAGCTCACTAGAGGGAACACATTTAAAGGGAAGAAGGTACATATAAAACCAAGTTCACTGTAATACAACTGTTGCAGTGGAATAGGTATTCTGGGGAATATATACTCATATGTAGTAGACAAGTCATGCATGCAAACGTTATCCTACCGAAGATACTGGCATTAGATAGCCGAAAGCCCTACACCCCCCTTGGCAAACTGTCAATGTCCAGCAGGAATCCTGATAAGCCTACTGTTCTGCTAACTCAGCTCCCATGCACTTAACTCAGATCTCCTAGCCCTGAAACCCTCTGTCCTACAGACCTGTTAACACCATCCAAACAAGGCTGCAAACTTGTCCATCAGTCTGTGGCAAAACAAGTTTATTCCCTTGGAAAATGATTTAATGCTTGTGGTTCATATGGGGAAATATCAATTGATGATTTGCCCATAGTTAGCAGACTGAGATTTAGATATGAAAGAGGGAACTGAGCACTTTTCATATGAAAATTTTCCCTGTGTATACAAGTTTAAAAGCTCCCACAGTCCACAGCCCATACCTCCCATCAACTGTCCGGGAGAGGAGCGCTGAGGTAACCGGGAGGAAGACGAAACAGGCAACACTGCAGGAGAAACCGCCTTCTTCGCTGGGAGAGCCTTCATCTGTCGACAGAGTGAGATGCAGGGCTGTAAAACCACAAACCTGCCAATATCGGGTGGTGGAGACTGCCACTGTGTCCTACAATTTAAAAAATACAAATAAAAACCCTGAAAAATTCGTACACTGACAAACCTGAGGCCTGGATGGTGGCTTTGCCTTTGTATCTCCAGGAAGCTTGCCCTTGTTAGGGATACGCGATGCTTGCTCCTTACAGAACTTTATGTGCCGGTCCGCTGCATTTTCACTGAAGCGCCTCTGACAGTACGGGCACTGGATGTAATCTGGCGCATTAAGACAGAACAACACATTAAACACCAACATAGTAACGCCTTCTAACAAATAGAATGCCCATTTCTTCTTTCCCAAGTTTCATCCTCATACAGGCCTTATACCTACATTTCATCGGGTCATTATAACACAAATCCAGAAGGCTCTACTGCCTCTGATTTAAGATGTGGTTACCTGGGTCATAAGATGGAGGTGGGGGTGGAGGTAGGGGACCCCCATCTTTCATCACTTGGGTCAATCCCTTTGCAGAGCGAATGGTAGCAATGAATTCTTCATGTTTTCTGCGCCAATTGGACTGTTTCTTAGGAGGTTCAGGCTGTTGGAGCAGACCCAATTAACAGTAAGTCGAGCGATCGAAAACATCACAGATTAACGCAGTTAAGATGATTGATTATATCAAATCTATCAATTACATTTTCTGTTTATAAGAGTTAGAGTCACAAAATAACAAAAACGCTATTAAATTGCTACAGTATTGTTTGAATTGTTTGAAATGCATTTAATATTATAGTTAATAGCGTTTTATGCTTTTTGCTAACATCCGATTTCTTCTACTGATAAAAAGATACCACTATTAAGTATAATTTGATTAAATAGTGGGTTATCAAAGTTTTGATTTAGTCCCAGCCAATGTCTCAATCATTTCTGCTGTTGACCAATGTGGTTGCTTAAATGCTTCAGAATTGAATTTGACATCGTTGTGAAAAGCTGGCCTTTTCTTACACATAGAACGAGAGACCGTGTCGTTTAACACAATTTAGAAATAATTCCAAACTATTGAGCTTTTTGTTTTTGACTCATTACTTGCAGAATAATGCGACTCCTTTACCGTGTGCCATTTAAAAAAAAAAAGTCAATACCTGTCGGTTTTAGTCGATTACTTGAATACTCCTTGTAGCACTGATAATCACATTAAAATATTAAGAGACCCAGTTAGTCTTTATGTACCTTACGCAGATTAGAACATTTTTCAAAAGAAAACCCATTTTCTTTTGGCATGAGATTAAATGTATGCGTTCTAAATTAAAACAGATTCTATGTTACACTTCTCAGCATTTGGAACAGAAAAAAGAATACTGATTTTTCATCTATGTTTATGTTACAACGCATCAATTACAACTTCAGATTAATTTTTTATTTAGACAGCATTTGATGCCCGTCAATGGCATAAGTGGCACAAGCAGAACTGAACAGGATTAACTTAAATCAGGTGTATGACTGTTTTTGCATTAAGAGAGAGGATACAGAGCTGGATATTGTTACGATGCCCTATTACAGCATATTCAGAAAACAATTTGTTCTATTCACTCTAATCTCAAGCATGCTTGGCACAAATCAACATCAGTTATGGTTACTGATTACAACAAATCTACATTGCCTATATTGCATGACTAGATACAAAGGCTTGCTTCTAAAATCTACAGGGATGTTGCTGAATGCATGCGTCTCAAGTATTACCTTTTCATTATAACAAGTGCAGAAGTAGTAAATATTGTTCACTACATCTGTTTGAGACACGGAGAGAGGAAATATGATTACTTTACGAGATTAAAACCAGACTGATGTATGCCTTTCCATTAAGTAAGTCTAACCAGAATTGTCAGACTAAAGTGCATTTAAGAAGAAATCTGATTTTTCCATGCTCAAAACAAGTCCAGCATGCCCCTAACCAAGCCCAGCAGCCTTAATGGTGCGAGAAGCAAAACAACAACACACCAACACCCCCAGTTCAGCAATGCATTGTCCGGTGGCGGAGGGGGGAGCCAGCATCATGCTGAATGTCTAAACATAGTAGGCTTGCAGTTATACCCTTTTTTGAGTTAAAATACAGCCAACACGGTAGCTCTATTAAGTGCTCTAACATTTATTCACCAGTATTTTCAAATTTTCACCACGCACTGCATTAGCACTCACTCGAAAGCCCCGTCAGGAGAAATTCCAGTCCGGGACATATGGCCCATTAAAACTTGACACATTAAATTCTTAATATAAACATTTAAAAGAGAACATGCAATAACCAAATCTGGAGTTCCATATCATTTTATTACCGTAATTTAAAATTATATATCATGATTAGGGCACTTATCCCTGATCCCCGAATTGCAATTGCTTTTGTAATGGAAAAGTTTATGGCCATCTTTTCCTTGACAAGAACTTTCTTCAACGAGAACCCAGCAAAAGCATTACGAGGGGAAATCACTCTGAAGTCAGATTGAGTGGAACAGATAATATGCTAAACCAGCAATGCTTAACCTGATTTATCCTCAATGGTCATCAATGGTCATCAACACTGTACTGTTTTGAAGATCCAATGCATTACAAAAACAGTGTAAAAATATTCTACCTACTTTGTCCGACCTAGAAGTACTGGATGTTCAGAAGAATAACAATAATTACTCAGGTCAGTTCTGTCATTGGCAGTTATATTGAAAATATTTTATATTTACCCATTTTCACATACCTTAGTCTGTCACGAGACTGTTTACAGCATCCCATTCTCACTATATTCTTAATTTTTGATTGAAAGTCCCCTAGCTCAACCTGTTTCGCGTTTGCTTTTTCCAAGTTACAAAAGAGATAGCTCAATGCTAAATTAAACCGAAAATTTAGTAGTTACTCTACCGCTCTTGATTTAGCTAGGGGGGAAAAAACGACAGCTGGGGGCCAAACTGTGAAAACGGCTCGTATTAAGTTATTTACAAACAAAGCGAGGGATTGTCATTTAAGCTGGCCAGCTTCGACTGAAAAAAAATGAAAACCCAACATTGTCATCGTTAAGACCAATGCTAGCTAGTTACTATACTTATATTGAGAATGTTCAGTAAGAGTAGGTTACATTTTGAGAATCTGCAAAAACAAGTATGATAACAGTAAGCTAGCAACAACTAGCTTCCTGACTAACAACTTTACACAAGTGTTAAAATGAATAGCTGCAGCCCACAAGGAATGCCAGGCTTCATGCTATACTGAGAGCAACAGGTTTCCAGTGAAGCAATTAGGAGCAATAATAAGGGTAACCTAAATAAAGAGCGGGATGAGTTCAGAGATAAATGTTTGGAATGTAAATGTTCGGTAAAAGTAATGCCGGGCATAACATTTTTTTTTGTCAGCACAAAAATTGGTAGGGCAGAAATATATGTTGCCTACAGCACCTGGAGAAGTACTGGGGCCAATGCCAGCCAGCCACACCTATGCCAGCACCTATGGTGTCAATGAAATACAACTACAAGTGGTTTAAGTGTATAACACATCATTTGGGGGAAAATAAATGAAAAGGAGTAACTCTCTGCAAACTTGCAGCCCAGTTCATTTCATAGCAAGTCCCATTATTTAAAATATAACACTCCACAAACACTACGCCCCTAACCTTTGCTTTTAAAGGTTTCACTGCAGGAATGTCCGTCCCCTCCGCTCTTTGCCTGCTGGAGTCAAACACCTTCCTTTTTTTAGTGGCGGATTTTTGGCAAATTGCCGTATGCTTCTTCTGCAAAGAGGGAAATAAAAGGTGAAATTTATTATTAGCAAGAGGAAGAAGAAAAAAAGAAGCTTCTTAAGTTGACCTTTTGTTAAATAGTATTACTGGAAAATCTTCCAGTCTTGGCAATATCCAAAAATAAATAGTAATTTTCTCGCTAATTTGGAACCATCAACTGTACTAATGCAACTCAACTTGTCGCTATGCACTCAGCACACGTTCAGTAACTCATGTAATCCACAGTAGAAATTTGTACTTACCATTTAGCGGCATACAATATATTCTTACCCAAAGCACCTTAAAAAGATCAGCTTTACACATCAGTGTGCATAGGTAAACATTTACTGGGTAAAATATCTGGAATAAGTTTCCAACTGCAGTTTTCTGCCGGGGATTTCAGGTCAATTATAGGTTAAACAACTTGCTCAATCCCACAGAATCAAATTGTATTTCTATGAATTTGTTTTCATAAACAATTTTTTTTTTAATACTTACAAGTACTCTAGGGAAAAAACTTCTTCCGCATATTTTGCAAGGAGTCAAGTCCTCATCGGGTGGAGGAAGGTCGACATCTGCAAGCATTCACCAAAGGCACAACGCTGAATGACATTTGACAAACTTAACACAAACTAAGTTATTGAGTAAACACACATTGATTATCTTCTTAATTTAGTGGTCTATTACACTAAATTAAAATACCCGTTGTTTCAATTAAACCAATACATTTATTCATCATTGACAGTTCTCCATAGTCACACAATTCTAGGAATTTCAGATTTATCTCTGCAAGTGGCGTTAGGATTACCATTAACTCTCTTTATCTGTGATGCATTGATCAGAACACAAGACTGCTTCACAAAGGTCGGCGCATTCAGGCAATCTCTCTATTTTTCAAACAATCGTATAAACGACATGGTACTTTCCAAGACTGCATTAAATTCAATTGTATAAAATACTTTATATACTCTGTATTAGCTCACGTTGTTTTCACGTGACGGCACCCTGCATGGTGTGTGTGAGAGTATAATATACCCCCCCACACACACACACACACACAGCGTATAACGGTTATTTTCGCAGCACACGGCAAAAGCAATTTTCATAGGTTTTTCTATGAATTCCCCAAGACAATTCGGTGTCCAATCTTTTTTTTTTTTTTTTTTATTGGCTGGTAAAAATGTATGAAACTATCTATGTGCAGGCTGGTTTCCATTAACATAACGTTTTAGAAACTGGCAGCATTAAAATGCTGCTTGAATAGCTACATGGGTATGATCATTTTTCCAAACATTAGTCAGAGATCGAGCCAAAGAAAAACTCGGATAACTTGGAAGTTTAAGGAGATTAATACATCTTTTGCGAATAAATAACATGCAGATCATGATATAAAAAGCATTGCAGGGAGATTAGGGCAATACTAGTCTTGACTATCTTGAAAAAGATTTGGAATTCCCCCTTACAAATAGAGAACAGGGAGGGAGAGTATCTGGCTGACTAACACGAGCGATACCAATACTAGAGGAGTTTTTTTCTCTCTCCGACTATCAGATCACTAGGTAACAAGAGCACAGTGCCAGGCTATATGCTAAACCAACGAACTATAACAAAAACGTGCTGCTAGCCTTACGATACAATTCTCACCATCAAAGTCCTCCATCTTTTTGTGTTATCTACCGACGCGGGTGCTGTAGCAACTGTGTTTGGCCTAGGAAGCAGCTGCCCAACCTACCAATATCCATACAGTTCATTGGCTACTTCGTCTCCGTTGGAAAAATGTCGAATGTTTTTAAACAGTAGATGGTGCATGGGAGGCGCCTTTTTCATGCCATACCCCTGCTTTCTAGAATTCTGGAAAGCATAAGGTGACAAATACTGTTTGGACATTTTACAAGATTAAGTTCCAATGACCATATAGAGGTGTTTACTTTTCTCGACATCACAGTATATACATGTGTGGCCTCTTGGTCGAGATTTAGTTTGGAATGTGTAAGTGACTGGGGAAAACCAATGCAAGAAATCACATTTTGTACTAAAATGTATAATGTGAACTATATTTAGGCTAAGTTTTCTTCTACTATTTTAACATGGTAGATAGAGTCCAAGATCCATTGTATGCATATTGCAATTTTCATATATAGGTGACGTAATTATTATTTGATTATAGGGCTAAATTCTGACTGGCAGAAAAGAGGAGACCGATGTTTTATTTAGAATGCACTCTTTTGAGGAAGCCTAGTCTCACACAGTGTGCCAGTAAGCTTCAACACATATGTGTAGCAGCTGCAACTTCTCAACAACAAGGCTTCTATTTCATGGACTGTAGCTGTAACAGCAACAGTGAGCAGGCCAAGGACAATGACTGTAGTGTTTTCCCCAGATTGGGTTAGAGGCGATTAGAACGTTTTTGTTACGTCGCACATAACCAAAATAGTAATCTTGTGATTTAATTTGACAGAGTGATGTTTGTATTGACTTGGCTTTATGTGGAATTTTTTATCATTTTATAATTTATCGTGTCATGGCTTATAAAAGACAACGGATATGAATACATTCTGTGGGGGTTGACAAGATTTCCACTCACAAAATATTGTATGACAATTTATATTGCACAATTCTTAGGATTTAGCATGGGGATTTTAATTTTAAAATCTGTAAGGGTTGATAAAATACCTGCCAGTTGAAAAAAAGTATGATCTGTAATTTGTGCTTATTTGCATTACATCTACTTTGGATACCTGATGAAGCAATTCCAGTTAAGTACCTCGTTCCAGTGTTCAATACGCAGGGTCCAACCTACAAAATATTGGTGAATAGTCTAGCAGACCTCTTATCAAGGTCGAAATGTGCCGCTGTGCATTTAACTCAGCCACCACTGTCACAGGCACAAACACCTGGGCATTGTTGCAATATTATTGTTTTTGGTGGGAGATGTGCACTCAAACCCAAGATAAACATTACAAGAAACAGCAGCGTCTGGCCAAGGCAGGATTCAAACCCTAGTCTCCCTTGCAACAATGCGAAATGCTGTCAAATGTGAAACAAAACAGGCATTAGTTATTCTGGCGTGACCCAGAAATGCCTGGGTTTTTAGCTCTTCTAAAAGTGAGTGGAGAGTGTCTTTGTTTAAATAAGGGCCCTCTAATTGACCCTTAACGATATTTAGGGGGAAAGGGGAAAATAATAGAAAATCCTTGTAAATTCATATGCTACCAGCACATATGACTAAATACCGTGTTACAAATGTTTAATTTACGTTTTTATTCAATGTTATAAATGCTCCATTTATATCTTGTTATTTTGGCATCCTGGTATGAATATGTGCACGTGTATGTATTTAACAATATCCGGCAGAAAAACAACATTCTGCGATGCACCACGCAATTACTACTCCTGATTTCAATAGGCATTTGTTACATGATGGCCAGATTACTTCTACGGTTCTTGGCGATTGTGTAATTAAAACAATTTTAAAAATTTAAAAATAAAAAATTGGGGGGCAACAGGACATCAATCGGGGAATTAATCGGGACACCCACCCCCAGCGTGGGAAACAAAATCTGGAATCCCTCATGACATCATAGCCGGAATGGCTGGAGCTAGGAGTTTATGAGACTTCTGCTTCCACAGAGCGAATGGGCGTTTTGGTTTTTTATCTTTGAAAAAGCCATTTTATGTAGCAATAAATGAACTGCAGATATCGCACAAAAGGTAAGTGAAGCACTCAGGAATCGAAGACGGAAAAATTATTTATGAAGCGTCTTGTTGCTGCACGATTGTATAACTTTCGCGTCTTATTTAAGCTTATGTACGAGACATGCATCGAACATATTTTATGCCTACATTTAAACAAAGTTACGGATATTTCATAGATTTAAACTGGTAGTTGGACAGTTGAAAATACCGCTAACGTTATGCAGAAAACAAATATTAAAGGTATGCAATACATATCGAATTTGCGGGCCAGTGCTTTCATATTTCATTTTCGTAAATTAGTTATTTCGGGGGGAAGCAATGGCTATGTATTGTGTCTTGGTGGGAAAACGTACCGTTAAAACGGATACACAGGCCACGTTTATTTAGCGAGAGTGGCCTATACAGATGTGTTGGTAAGAACTGCGTAGATCAGTTATTCGATCTATCGTGGGCAGCGACAGCTTTATTAACAAATAAATCATTATCCAGCCTGCAGAAAATAAGGTTAGTATTTGATATGATCGCACATTATGAAGGGTATATGTATGTTCAAGGCCATGTTTTTCGTGCATTCTCTTTAATGTCCAACATACTGGGAAATATCCCAAGCGTTGCTAAGTCTAACACACGCACGCACAGACACAACATTGGTACTCTAATTCATAGAATCCGAAAAAGTGTCATGTTTGACATGTCTGGCTGCTTGACCAACTACGAGTTGCGTTAGATTATTTTTATTTAGATAAATGTGTTTTACTTCCTGATGTCCCACAATGAATAAACAACGATGTTCTGTTATTTTCAGAGTAATGGAGTTGTGCCTGCTTTGGATATATACACAAGGACCTACTCTCGAAGCCGGTAGTGGTGTATAATTTCTTAATAGTGTACAGTCTTGACGACTCTGTTGTAGTTAATCCAAATCCCACTACTTGAGTTGGTCATCCTGAGTATTAGCCCCCTGTTAAACTTTGCTGTGCAAAAATAATGTGTTCTCTTTTGGTGTAGGAAATGCATTATATATTTCACAAATTCCTTTTGCTGCCTTTCACATAGGGGATCTCTTAAATTTACATCAGCCAAATATAAAAACTAGGCTTTACGAGACAAGCCGTCAATATTTGATAAAAACTCACCTTCATTTGTGCTCTGAACCCTGGATAACCCTGTTAAGATCTAATAACACGAGTGACCATGAGAAGCGGAATCCCATCAAATCTACTCCCATTAACAGATTGGTTTAACCTTCAGCAATCATAGAGTATTGTAAAGTTGCACCAGAAAATATAGCAGTTTAGCTAGATTATACACATAACATATATCAAGTACATTCAATACATCAAATGCCGTTGCAAGCATCAGAAGGTTTTTAATATCAATGGTTTCCATTAAGCTATATCTGGAAACTACAGTAACTACAGTTTTGCAAATGACTTGCTGAATGCATTTATAATTTGCCTCATCTTTTTTGTAGTCTAAGCTTTTATTAGTCATTAGTAATAAGCAAGTAATTCCAATTTGTGACACGTTATATATTTCTTGATTCACAGTGTTTGTTTGGATAAAACTGGTGAATGCATTCAAATAAGTTGATCATTAGTATAGAGCTTAAAGCTCTTTAGTAGAAATTTGATAGATATTGTTATAAAAATGTTTATTTGTGGTATATGGTAATAGCCAATAACACAAGTCGTACATAAATTGGAATAAATTATTTATTTATCATTTGTTATTAATCAATCCACTCCGCACTGGTTGCTGTATTGGCCAAAATATGGGAGGAACCTTTAACCGTTGTCTGTTAACATACCAACAAATGTTATCATAACATGTGTAAGTTTATGGTGATACGCATACCTTCAGGATTTGTGTAAACAAACCGGGGGCAGGAAAATGATGTACAAGTATCAAGTTCTTCACAGTAGGTGAGAATATAAAAAAAAAAAAAACACGAGTCACTACTTTTTTTGGAAAATCCCCAAAAGGGACTATTAATAATATTAATTTCAACATCAATAAAAAAATAATTACAAGTTTAAAAGAGGCCCAGATCACCAGCAGCAGTGGTGGCCACTGTAAATGACTGAGCAATGAGTATGAAAACAAGTGTTTTCTTTGGTGTTGTCTGCTAAGCCTAAGGTTTTGCTAATTTCTGACACATTGAGCCAGAAATTTGCAATTGGCAATAAAATCGGCCTTATAAAAACATCTAGAGAAATGTAAATGCAGCCTAAGGGTTTTGCTTTGAAGATTAAGGCCTTAGTCTTGCAGGGCCGTGACCTACAGTGAGCGATTTTTTTTTTTTTGGACTGATCAGCCCATTTCCTTCTGTAATGTGTTCTGCATATTATGTTGTGTATTATGTTGATATGGTCCCTGTCTTGAACGTCTTGCAGCTGAATGACAACGCGTTGGGGAGAACAGCTGTGAGAGGGTAGCAGAGGCAAGGTGATGACATGAACCGAAAATAGAGCCACCGCTTTGCATGTTGGGAAAAGGCCGCCCCAATGCACCGGGTTACTCATCCGAGCCTAGCATTTGAACTGGCTTGGAAGTGTCCCGAACGAGCTGCGTCCGTGTCTGTGAGTTGAGAACAGCTGCCTTTTTTTGACTGTTGCCTCACTTTCCGTTGCACAGGCACAGTGATCTCAGACTTTTATGTGTCCAGGCTGCCTCCACAATGTGGATTTGTGCGCTGCGCCTTTGGAAAACATCCATTGCGGATGGGAGTTGTAAGCTTACTGCGTGTATGTCATTTGTTCCCAGAAAGCTTTAACGGCTGTTTTGGTGGATTAATGAAACTTTAGTATAGATGTATGTAGGTACAGTGATGGGGGGGGGGTGTTCTATGTACTCAAACTTGGCAGAAGATTTTTTGTAATCTAAATCTAAGTTATTGATGGCTTTTGTAGCTAAACATTTACCACTGATTTTCCTTGGGTTAGCGTAGATGCATTTTTGTCTAGCAAGATTGCAAAAATTGATAGCTGGTGTTGTCTTTGAGTATTAATTGTGTGGCGATCTTATAAACTCAGTGACTGTCCAGCACTCCACTGCTTGTAATTCCAGTCCCAAGGGAATACTACTGCACACTGTAGATCTGCATGCCTGATTGGCTGCTCAATAATCTTATTTATGTAGGGATTGCCTAGCAAGGGCCCGACAGTCTTGTTTTACTTTTAAAGAGAGGCATGAGTTGTGCAGTTCCACAAAGGCCTGTGTCCAGAGTGCATTCCTTCTAAATGATACCTCTCCAGAAAAAACAACGGTTGGCTCCATAGCTCCACCTTTCCCCATACTACTACTCTGAGAGTTTGCATGTCTTGCATATTTTAGTTTACCCGTCGCAAAATAATTTGCTGTGTGGTAGAGAGGACAAGTTTACATTGTCAACATGCGTAAGTATTAACTATCTTTTGTGTAAGAAACTTGACTGAATAACTAAACTCTTACTTACTGTGTAACTTGTTTTTAAGACCACAAGCAAACTGAAGCCCAGGTTATTTTGTGCATTTAGTGGGACGACTGCTGTATATCAAGTAATGGATTTTAATGTAATTTGTACAAAGTTCAGTTCACGGATTGTGCAACGTCCTGTCTGTAGATAGACAGTAACGTAGAGGCATTGTCAGAAATGAACCTTGAAAATGCTAACGATTAAATAATATTTCCCTGGTTTTTTTGTTTTGTTTTTAAATGTGAATTTGGAATGTTTGTAGTTTAAATGGTTGGGAAACTCAGAAGTGACCTAAAGCCGTCAGTATCATTTTAACTGTCAGTGATTCCTGCCTAAAGTGGGACATGTCTCCACCTGCTGTCGAAAAAGTGTAAATCACGTTCTTAATGACAAGACAGTAGTTCCGTTTTTGCTGATCATTATAATTATGAGGATACAAATCTGAATCTGAGTAGTTATTACTCAGTATGCAGCTTGAAGGTAGTAAACTTTCTATTCATAATATTCTATGTGTGTCACTTCAGATGCCATTGTTGCAGCCAAAACTTGAACGGCAGTAATTTCACCACAGATGGAAATCATCCCTTAGTCTGTTTTTCATTTGCGATGGTGTCCTTGTATGCAAGTCTGTAACACATAGCAGGAATTTTTACACGCTGGGGATGGTGTGTACACCTGCAGGCCTGTTGGTCAAATGTGCGGGTCACTGGGTCTGTTGGTCTTACAACCTCTCTGTCCTTATCAAACATGGAACCAACGTCCTTCACTCTTTTTTACAGGCACTGCTATGTTGATATGCATCAGCAATGACTGATGTTGAATGGACCTATGAGGACTTCATCGCTTCAGGCAGAAGTGGGCGGAGGAACGCCCTTCATGACATCCGAGGGACCCCAGGTGAATCCGAACCCGGCGACCTATCCCAGGAGTTATCGCAACTCGATATCAGCAAAAAAGGTAGGCATTGTATTGGAGAGGCATCTGCCTATGTCATCCTCACCGTTTTGTGGATAAACCATTCATTGAAATAATTTATTTTTTCTCACCCTCAGTATAACCTAATGAAATACCTGTTACATGCGTGTCAACACAAAATTATTCCATTGTAACCATGCAGGTATATGAAGGTATAGGAAGGTGCCTACCTATGTAAAGCCCTAACCCCAGGCAGCAGTCATGGAGAACAAGCCTACTTATATATTAGTGCTTGAAACTTTAATCGTCTTTTGAACATGTCTCCATGGGTCAGACCTGCACCCTGTTTGCTTTTGTTTGCACTAAAGTGCCTTCCAAACTTATTCATGCCTTTTATCAATATTAATTGTACTGGCCTTCGGTCTCTTTTTCTTTAAGCAAAATACACACACAACTGCAGAAAACAACGTTCGTTATACGGAAAAATTATCTTCTTTTGAGTATAGACTAAAAGCCATCATCCATGTATTGTCTAACAAAACAAATGGTAAAAAAATAAATGTTTTTACATTTGACACATATCTATTTGGACAGTAAAATTACTCCAGGCTGTTGAATCAGTTATTAATTTTGCCCTTCCTGCCCCCCATTGTGCCCCAGGTGAAGGCCATGATACAGAAAAGCCACCAGACACCTCCACCGACCAGGCCACCGCGTCAGAACTGGGCAAAGGGGAGGGCAGTTAACTAGCAGGCCTGAATCCACGTCGGCTGGACGCTGTCTGTCAACCGCACCCTCCTCCCCAACCCTGTCCTAGCACCGCTGGCCACACCCAGGACCGTAGATTTTCAAGGCAGGGGAGACGAGGGAGGGGGATACCCAGCCGGCGAAATGAGCTCTTGGCAGGACGATCTCTCCTGGTCCAGAAAGCCCCAAGCTCCGTGCACACGAAACGCGCCGTCCATCCCAGGTGGCTGCGTCCGCTTCTTCAACAACGGCTGAGAGCTTATTGCTGAGCTTGCAGCAGGTGCAATTAAAGCGGTAACATGGAACAATCTCCATAGCGGATGTAGGGGGTGCCATGGTAGAGATTTGGTTCCCATCGATAATCGGCAGAGGTTTGTGATGCAGTGGGCTTGCTGCTGAGGGCGCAGCTGTTTGTGCGACTGATGCCCAATTCAGGGGCGGGGCTTTTACAGATTGGGTGGCTGACTTCTTATATCCTCCTCTCGTTTACTGCACCTTTCCCTGGCTGTGGAAGGAGGAGCCATTGGGGAGAAAATCCAATGTACCGTAATCCTAGAATTACTCAGTAGATTGTTTGGATCAACAGGTCAACTGCCAAGGGCTGCCAGCCTAGAAAAGTTTTGGGAAATTCAGTAAAGCCTCTCTTCGAAACACTGTTGAACAACCACTTTATATTTATGTCTGTTTACCGTGTTGCTCTATCAACTGCCAATTGCTCTTTCTCTTTCTTTCCCAAAGTTTCACCGTTTGTATCAGGGATAGGAAGTTGTACTGTGGATAAAATGCTTTTATTGTGTGTCTGTATTGTAATTTGTAACTGACTTTTGTTAAGGCTGTATTTGACTTAATCCTGATCCTTATGCGGCATTTAAGAAGACGTTAAGATGCTTACAACAACATTTTACTTTCTGCAATGAATTAATATTGTCCATAAAAATGTATTGGTGCACCACTGAACGTGATAATTATAGGAGCATCACAAGTGTTCAGATGTGTCAACTGCATTTGTCTTGAAGTGTTGAAATCAATATATTCTATTAAACCATTGGATTGGTACCACAAGTGGCTCAATACCGGGCTGCATTGTCCTTTACACCTTCACAAACATTCAACTATGCATGTCACTTTCATTACAATGAGCACGGCGAATCCTAATTCTTCATTATATATGAATGATTGTTATTATGCAATGTTTTTTTTTATTTTGTGAGCGTTGGGGTGTCATGGAATACCTTTGATAACCCACCTTTAGTTTATGATTTACTTTAACTTATATGTGTTCATCACTTAACTCAAATGCATAATGATTTTTGGGTCTCATTGGCCTCAATTGTAACACATTTGTGTGTGTTCTAAACCTTTATCTAATCATGTTCTTGGGCCTGTCTAAAAGTTTATTGTACATTCAACATTACATAAACTGTGTGCAGTTATGTATTTGTGTATTTATTTTAGTTTTATATAATTAATAAAGTACAAACTAGGGATAAAGTAGTTTTAGAAGGTTGTACCGATGGAGGGTCAAGTTATTCGTTTTTTGTCCTTGCATAAATAAAGGAGAGTACATTTAGTTGTTAAATGAACATGGAGTGTGAACTAAATTATTTTCCACTACTGTTCGTTTTATGTTTTAGAGCAATATTCGTTAACGAAATTTTTTAAATGGCGTTCTTTCTGCTGTCTGTTGAAACAATACTGAACAATCAGTTGGCTTTTCTGCCGTGTTTTGACGTCTCCCCCTAGTGGCAACGTTGAGTTGCTTCATATTATATATCAGTTTATTATTTCTGATTTAGGCCAATTATAATTTTTTCTTTTTTTCTTTCTTATCTTTATTGAATGTTTGTTTAATGTTCTTATAGTTATATTTTGGTATACATAATTTAAGTTTAAACCCTGAAAACCTTAAGTGTCTTCAGAAAAAAGGAATGTGGAAAAGGTTTAAAGGAGACTATGTAGCTACCCACATTGCGAACCGATAAACAAATTGGCTCATATTTGGCTCACAGGTCTGATCGAAGCAATTTAGAGGCTACTGTCATGCATAGCAATGACACACGTACCTATGTCACAGTGGTCTTTGGGCCCCCTGCTGAGGTGTGCCAACCAGCCTTAGCTGTGCCAACACAAGGAAGGACCTGAGGTGCTGGCCAACACAAAGGAAATTCCAATGGGACCTAAAACCCCTCACCCCCCGTACAATGATAGCAAATCAGAGCGCCTGGGGCACTCGTTTTATGTTCTCACTCTATCTGAATATTTACATCCAGCTTCGCATTGTATGTATCCAGCTTCACGGTGTTCCTACATCGAAGGACTCTGTCTTTCTCTACCTTTTTCTAAAGCGTTTTGAAGTCATGGCTTTGAGTGACTTGATTATTAATTATGAGGACATATAACAAAAGATTTTGGAAATATGTTGATACACATTGATTTAATTAAAATTTTTGTGTTCCATATCATCAGTGTCAAGTACTAGAAATAATAATTATAAAAAAACCTCCATGGTGAGCATTTTCAGCACTAGTAGTGTATACTTACTATGAAGAAGCCTGATTTGGGGGATATTCTGGAACATTCAGATGAATGGTCATAGATGGGTGGATGCACATTTCATGCAGGGTGGGGGGCGGACCAGGGGAGCGCCAGGGACTGAAATTCAATCAGCTGGTGCACTCCTACAGCTGCGATAACGCAAGCTATGATGGATTCTGCCGTGATAGGAGGCCGTCATGTCATCATTTCTAATTTCCAGGTTCTCCTACTAGGAATAACTCTCTCTCTCTCTCTCTCTCTCTCTCTCTCTCTCTCTCTCTCTCTCTCTCTCTCTTCCTCTCCCTCTCTCTCTACCCCCCTTAAATTCAAATTCAAACCAAAAAAGGCTTATATTATATAATTTTATTACGGTTTGCAAAGAAACTGAACAAAGAACATTATTACAAAACATTCTAGACACTGCATACAATTAAACAACTATAAACCCTCCCCGTTCCCTCTTGTCTCTCTCTGCTCCAGCGTGTCTATCTATCTCTGTCTCTGTGGGTGTGGCTTGCAGCTATGTATTGGGCAACTAGCTCTGCTGTCTGCCGCTCCTCTCTTAACAGGACTGGCAGTTAATCTAAGTCTGGTAGCAGCTGAATTATTGTGGGCTGGTCGGCCAGTTTAGGGAGGAACTGATTTGTTAATATTGTGTAACAGGAAACATCACGTCTCAGATCACAGTGACAGCACAGCTGTTGATAAACCAGGTGTTTTTGTGTTAGCAATGCTCTGGTCACTGTACTTGGTCTGTCTATATTTTTGTGTTTTTGACCCTGATCAGATATTCTGCCAGATAAGTATTTTTTTTGGGGGGGGGGGGGGCAGATAGATTTGTAATTTATTGTGCAATTCGACATCGTTTTTCTAATGTATTTTATAATTGTTAAAGAGAGTTTTTTTGTTTGTGGTGTTCTGAAGCTCGATAGTGTCATTTTTTTCTCATGGCTGTGCACCAGTAGCATACTACTGAGGAGATTATCTAGTGTGTGTGCAGTTTATTCTCTAGTGTGTGTGTAGTTTATTCTCTAGTGTGTGTGCAGTTTATTCTCTAGGGTGCGTGTAGTCTCTCAATGCAATGCGAGAAACCCCCCTCTCCCAAGCAGGGGTTGAGGTTGATTAAACCAATATGAACTCCAACTGTGTCAAATCAGAGGAGGACTTGCTGATGAGGAACTGTAATATTCGGACAAACAGCTGATTTAACCATACTCTGCAAACAGGAAGCAACACACATCATTACAGTCTGACATCCTAAACAGTGGAGGGCTGGGCCCCCCAAGTGGCTCTCCCGAGTGCAGACTAAGCCCCATCTGGATTTTAAAGGTTTGAATCCCGATCACATAATTTGCTGATTGTAACTGGCAGAGCACAGCTTGGGTAGGCTGGAAAATCTTGCACAAAAATGAACTAAAATTAAATTAAAAAAAATTAAAAATATATATTTTTTTCTTTTTATACCTGCCTACACTAAATAGTCAAAAGTATGTGGACACCGCATGAAATTAGTGTATTTGGCTATTTCAGCCACACCTGTCGCATCCAGGTATATGAAATTCAGCACAGAGCCATGCAATCTCCGTAGACAAACATTTGCAGTAAAATAGCCCCTACTGAAGAGCTCAGTGACTTTCAACATTGCATCAACATGCTACCTTTCAACAAGTCAATTTATCACATTTTTGTCAAGTGCTGAATCGTTTAATGTGTAAAAATCGCCTGTCCTTTTCTGCAGCATTCACTACTTCCTACTACCTCTGGAAGCAACACTGACACAGTATCTGTTCATGGTTTCCATGGCCAGGCAGCTGTACACAAGCCTAAGATCACTATGCACGATGCTAAGCATCGACTAGACTGGCTTACAGCTCGCTGCCTTTGGACTCCACTGGAGCAGTGGAAATGCGCTCTCTGAAGTGGTGAATCACACTTCACCATTTGGTAGTCTGGTCCAGCAGATCACTACCTGCCCAACGGCATAGTGCAGACTGTAAATCTTGGGGAAGGAGGAATAGTGGTCTGGGGCTGTTTTTCATGGTTCTGGCTATCGCCCTTAGTTCCATGTGAAGGGAAATCTACACTACAGCATGCAATGACTTTCTAGACAATAGCCATTCTGTGTTTACAATTTTGTATGAACAGTCTGAAGAAGGCCCTTTCCAGTTTCAGCATGACAATACCCTTGCATAAAGAGAGGTACATATATAAATGGTTTTTCGACTTTCAAGTTCAGAATACAATTACACATTGAATTCTGATCCTAGCCATGTCGGCTATATTAGAGGAGTCTGCGTTTCCTTAATGTTTTTTTCTTTACGCACGTCTTTACGCACGTTTTTTCTCACACATGTATGCTGGTGCCAATGGAAGAATGCTCCCCCACCTGCTATTTGCCACAATATTCTGTTGCTCATCTTACAGCTCCCTGTAGTTAGCCCACTGCTCTTTCTGCTGGCTGCTGGTGCCCAAGTGCGTTTCCCCCTGACTGTTCAGCTGGCAGACTGTGCAAAGAGGTCACTGCCCGACCAAACCAAAACTGTGCTCCTTCTACGACCTGTCCAGTCCTAAAGTCCTCTCAAAGTGCCTGTGGCTTATTCTATAAAATTAAACTGTGAAACACTATTACCCCCATAACACTAAGCAGAAAACATAGCTCTATATTTGCTGACTGATGAATTAACAGGTACTGAAATAGCTGTTAAAATGACTGCGTTGCTGAAACAGTTTAGTGCCTTCATTAAAAAAAAACAAAAAAAAACACTGACAATTGAAAGAGCTCTGTAGCCTGTTGTCGTGTCTACTTTTTCTTTCATGTCGGGGGCTTGTGTCACAGGCAAATGAGAAGCTGAGCTGTGTCTGCACGTTTGCTTTCAGCAAGACTCCTATAGATTGACAGTGAGCCTCCCTCCAGTCCAGCGTGTTGGGAAGCCAGCAGCAGAGAGTTGAAGCTGGGCTGGACATAAACTCCGCTGGATGGAGTGCACAGTGTCAGCGGCATCACGAGGAAACAGCCCCAATCGCCTGGGGTAAGGGTTTCACTGCCAGTCAGGGAGCTGCAGGTGTTGCATCGCCATCTTTGAGATCAAGGATGCCCGTAATTAGACGATGATACAAGATGACAGTGGGGCGCCTGTCATGAGGACGGACAGGGGTCTTTATAGAGGGAGAATGCGAGAGAGAAAAAAAAAAGTACTGATTTATTACATAGAATTTCCCAGGGGTCAGGTGAAACCTTTTCTAGGCTTGGTATTATAAATCAGTGGCTGGGTTGGATCTTCAGGGTGCTCAAAATCTGGCCGTACTCAGAAAGGCATGGATACCAACTAATCTCGGCAACCGCCACGTTGGCACTAAACAAGAAATTTGCAGCAGGCAAGCACTCATGAACTAGTCATCTGGATGTAGGATGGGATTCCATACTGTATAAACAAATATTTTTGAACAAGAATAAATCTTTTCACATGTGGTGCATGTTACTCAGGGAACTGACTTTTACCAAGAAAATAAACAAATACTGGTTGAACAAATACTTTAAAAAAATAAAAAATAAGCCTTTACATTTCATTGGTGAATTGTTAAGGAAAGTATTAATGTTTCACAAGTCAGTAAAATTATTTGTAATATAAAGGATGTTGCTCAATTTCACACACAACTTGATCATGAGACTGATGAATCTATTGGATATCATCACATTTAAAACATTTACTCGGAACAAACCAAACATATTCAGCGGCAAAATAAACGGTCCCCAGAACAAATTGGGATGGCGTATGAAATCTGTCTATGACAGCATTTCTTTTACTTCTACTACATGGCTTAAAAATATTATACCATATAGCATAAAATCCGACTGCATCACGCCTATTTCAGCATGGATTTATAAGCCTCTTTTTTTTTGTCTCTCCAGACCTAATTTCCCCACGGCATGTTTTCAATAAGATTTTCAGAAGCCAGAGTCCAGGTGCAAAATATAAATAAAATCTATTTCCGTCCAGTTGTATTTAATATCGGAGTCCTTCAAATATAGCACCAAACTGCACTTCTATATGCAATTTCTATGATACATGCATTGATTTAGCCTCCCAGCCTGCAGATCACAATATTATTTTCAACCAGATTACGATATTATTTATATTTATTAGTGTTTAATATGGCAATTTTTCTTATTTATCTGTCAGCTCCAGCAAAAATGCGTAAATCAAAAATATAGCCATGTGGATGCTAACAAGATATCATTATCATAGGGTTTGCCCTTGCCACCAATAGATACAATTAAGTAGCAGCACATTGCTTATACTGGTGAAATTTTGCATAATTGCGGTTTACGACTTTTAAGCCATATAAAAAGACATTTTTCACGTTTTCCATCTTTACTACATAGGTCTTTAAATAATATGTTTTTAATCTTCGATTTATCAGCAGCAAAGCACATCATTTTAGTTAACGCAGATATCTCCTGATATGCGGGTCGAGCTACTCCTATACTCTTGCTTTTAAGAGCTCTCTTGTATCTTTTTGC
>JAOVYW010074051.1:2570-13938 GCA_025775045.1 Hiodon tergisus
GGGGGAGTCCCCGCCCTCCCCGTCATGCTCTCCCCCTCGTGTCCTCACCATCGCCTGTCACTCAGGTATGGGGACAGCGATTTCTGCCGCCTCTCCGCCAGTTCCATACCTCAGCTGTGGTGGAGAGATGGTTCTCAGGTTCTTAAACCCAATAGTAGCTCCATCACGCCACGGTTGACGGTTGCCTTTGTAAAGGCATCTGTGGCTGTTGCAGGTGGGCTATTCAGAAAGCAATCGCAAGAACGGTCACCCACGGGCCAAAGATTGACTGGTAATAACAGCCACAATCCAACAATGAAAAATAATGACTGAGGAAAATAAACTGTTTGATGCATCTGCTCGTCAGCGGTTCACCACCTCCTGAAGCTAATGGTCCGTGTGACCTAGATTGGGCCCGGAACACTTTTCCCGTAATTACTAAAAAGAGTGCAATTCTGACTTAATTACACCCGGCATGTCAATCATACTTGGCACTAGCCCCGAACCTTTTCTATACCCCCACCCCCCCAACAATAAAATTAAGCACTATAATCTAACCCCCCCCAAAACAAATCATATAAATTAAACGAGTGCAGGATCTGAAATAATCTTTTTAAAAAGTTTTAGATTTAATCTTACACTACTCTGAAAGGTAGTCATGGTAGCCATGAAAAATATTTCTGACGGATTTTTCTTCTTTACTGCTTCTCAATGTGAGCTGCAGGTATTTTACAGCCTCCGTACACGCATACACCCACAGTAATCTCTCTCCCGAGATTGATAGCCCCGTCGTTACAGTAAACCCTCCATATCAAAGTGAGGCCTTTGTGAAAGCCTATCGATTTTTGCGGGAGAGTGTGTGATGTGGTTTCTAAAAGGAAATCAGCCCTTTAGGAAAATCAAGCCCTGCCACTCAATGCTGAGACCCTGTTCAAATGCCAAGGCGTGTTAATCAGAGCAGGGGCTGGATCATCCAGACAGCCCCCTGTGGACCCCAAGATTGATGGATCAGCACCGGCGACGGTGGAACCTGGGGACTGGTTTGGCTTTCACTGTTGATTTTCCCCCCCACCTCTCGCAACAAGTGAAATTTTGTCATACCGTTTCCTCTTTTGTGTTGCTCTCTTTGAGATAGCACTGATTGCACCCTGAAATTCTGTTGCAAGTTACCTTTTCACAGGTGTGACCATAATTTCACAGAACGTCCGTCATAGAATGCTTGTTTGGTAAGAGCTGTCCAGTGGCGTCACCGGAATGAAAATCAACATTTAGCTTCTCTAAGTGTTCCTGTGTACCAGCAAGTTGTTTTTACGTAGGCTGGAAATAAAGAGCAGCTACCAAGCAGAGAAAGGCTAGGTCCTTGTCCAAGGTTTAACGTTAGCTATGATTGGGCAGCTGTGACCCCAATGGTAGGTCGATAAGCTATTCATTAGTCCTCAGACAATATTTTATATGAATTAAGCACATTTTTCCAGCACTGTGAGAATTGCTTTCAGTTTTCATGACCCTATGGCATGAAATTGGAAGAGATTACAAGGTCACCATGGTGACTGTGAAGTCAACATAAAGGGTCTTCTTAATATTAGAACTTCAGCTTCTCCTCGTCTCCCTGGGAAACAGTGATGGAAACACAGAAACTGGCTGTATTTGTTAAAGAAAACAACGCAACAGAAAATAAAACCTGATTGCTTCTTTTTATGGTCCCATGGTGACACCTGCTGGGAAATGCCCTGTTTTACACCATACAAGTGTCCTACGAGTGAATACATTTGTTTTGAGAACTGTCCTTTAAAACTGCAAATGGTACTCTTAGGTTACAGGTGAAGAGGTGACTCAGTCAATACATTCAGATTCCATTTACTGTTTAAGTAAATGCTATGCTGTAAGGTTTTCAGGTCGGAGGGGGAATTTGGTTACCAAAGGGTGCTTTTCTGTAGTTACTCCAATTAAAACCCAATATTAACAGAATGGGGGGGATCAGTGAAGATGGGGAAAGGAAAGCAGGTAAGTGTCAGCTTAGTAAAAAATCTCTAAAAAGTCAAACATAAAAAAAAAAAGTATTTTTGAGACTGATCTTCTCCAAGCATTTAGTCAGGGTTATTCTTGATCCCTGCAACTTCCAGGGTTCCAGCAGGCTAGCAGTGTTATTGGTGAGGGATGTGCCTCTCCTCCAATCAATTGAAAAGCCATTACTGGCTACGTCTGTGACGAATGGCTTGAGCATGGGCGGAGCCCTCCGGCAGTGCCGCATTTGTCCCTTCTGGGCTATGTGTAGCACTGAGGCGACTGGTCGTTCCAGATTGGGTGGAATCAGATTCAGGTTAACCCAGAAAATAAATGATGATTACAAAATCAAGTAGTCTGAATGGGACATCATAGGATGTGTATGACATAAAATTGACCAAAAAAAATCATATGAACCCTGTGATTTACCAAATTAAACGTTCAAGTCCAGTCTGTATCCACAACATTTCCAATATACTTTAAGTAGGAAATTTACCTTTATGTTTGCTTTTGTTCCTTACTTTTCTTCATTAAATCTTTGCAGTGAAGATGCAGTGTTCAAAAGTAAATGCTTTAATTTAATAAAAATACATTTTATTTATTGTATTTCATACTTGTCTCTGTCTGGATTTCCCATTTTTGCAGGCATCCGCCTGCACCAGCATATCCCACAGGCTGTGTTGCAGATGTGCACCATAAATCACCCCTGTTCTAGCCTATGAGGCTAGAGTGTGGTTTTTGGCACTAATAGCCATCTTCCAGAGAGAAAATTAAAAGATTAACCTGAATTTAGCCCCTCCCCAGGCTGCAATTGAGTGCATTTTATGACTAATTATCCTGCACTGAGCAGTCTTTATGTTAATGCACCAATCGTAACGGTTCCCTCTGCTGGACAGAGGATGTCATGATTTATTTCTATAAAATACGCTGTGGCCGAGGAGCAAGATCATGGATTGAAAAAGCTTATCAGTGTGTAACACAGTGGCTTAGCTACAGGTTGGCCTGAGTAGGCCATGATCCACTTAACATCCAAGCCCATGCAATTTGAGTCCCTAAATTTCTTGCCTCGTGTTAAAAAATATTTTTATTACATTGAACCAGTAAGCATGCTGCATTCAATCAGAAGTTCTAATCTGGGTACTTTTGAATAGCCTGGTTGTACTGTAGAATTTCATTTGACATTTGAATTTTGCTTGAAAGGAATCTATTCTATCAAACGGGCTAATTACTAACTAAGTTATATTTGATGTTACATATGTACCCTTCCTACTTTCGTAACATTAGGAGTAATGTAGGGACTTTACTGGAGATTTGATGTGGTGAATCTCCAAAGGGGATCCTTTGGGGTCCCCCAAGAACCTCTGCTGTGAGGGACAGGTCAGTAATTGAACTGATGGAGAGAGCTCTTATGAGCGGAGGAAGACAAGTCAACAGATACAGAGGCAATAGTGACTACTGACTGAAAAGTGAGTCCCAATATCCACTATATTGCAAATGTTATTGAAATTAAAATAAAACGTGTTCTTTTTAACATGTTTCATTCATCTCAAATATGTAGAATATTACCTTTTTTGTCTCAGGAAGGTATGGCAGATTTGAAACTTCAGGAGAATATAATGTGAGTTCGGGGGGGGGACCATAACGGAAAACATTTTCAAACAACTTTTTTTTCACAATTACTCTCCAACGTGTTTTTGAAAGCACTGAATTGTTAATTGGTTGGATCTTTGTGGTAGTTTATTGTATATCCTAAGAGCAAAATAATACAAATGAATCAAAGCAACAATACTAATTGTAAGGTGCCCGTCAAAGTTATGTTCGGGCCCACCCAAAAAATAATTCCTGGCTACATCCCTGCTGTAATATCGTCAAACCTTTTTTCAGGCATTATGTTATAGATCCAGAAGTTTGCCCATTCATAAAGGTCATGTACTTTAACTTCTATATCAATGGATATGGGTTAACACAAATACTTTAATTCCTGTATTAGCACTCAAGAAACAAGTTATCTGACAGGACTGGGGCCTGCTTGAAGATAATTTGGCCCTCAGATAAAAACAACCATTTGCCATTTACCAAGGGCACCTTAGGGTTAACAAAAATGTTTTTTGTTTTTTTTTAACCACAATTCAGTTTTTCCTAGCAGATTACTCCAGTAGTATACAAAAAATGGACCTGATGTTTTATGATCATTATTATCAGTGGTGGTGGTAGTTGTACTGTCGAATAATATTCAGTAACTTTGGGCAATATCAAGAATTGTATATCCTGTTTTATTGTTTTTGGAATTGACTTATGTAAGTAATATTAATTTCCAGGGAAGTCTGATCTGCCCACCCTAAGCAAACATATTATTTTGAATGACACAATCTTTCCTTATCATATTCCGTTTATAACATACACGTATGCGCTATTTCCGCGCCTACTGAACTACAGTGGGTAATAATCTTATTTAGCTATTAAATCATCGTATGCTTGGTCCCATTACAATAAGTGATCCTCAACTTGCTTTACGCCATTTACGCAAATAGGGACACTGTAAGGGGCTAAACCTCGTTGCGTCGCAGTGCAAACATTTTTAAATATTAAGATATTATAATACCACACATTTAGATGGACGTGATATTATGTGGCACAAACATATTCCGATTTCCCAGAAAGAAATAGTCAAATATTGGTTACTAAAATGTGGAAGTAGATCGATATGTAAACTAGGGCAATTAAGAACCATTATAAATTGAGGGGACTGTATTAAACATAGTATTTGTGCTCCTAGAAAGTTGCCTTTTGCTTCATAGAAAGAATAGTTCAGTCCTATGGTCATAATGTCGGATGCCTTTAGCTCCTCTTCTGCCACTCCGGAGGTACCTATCTTCAAATTGCGCAGCCTGTGACATCATATACTGCCTACCAACTGCAACCTAGGCGGAGTGTATACGTATTCTCTGTCCCTCTTCTTGTGTTCTCTTCTAGGTGCCCCCTTTCCCTCCCCCGGCAGTAAAATGGCCGCTTTTGAGTCCGATGCGTCCATGGATCCAGAGCTAGAAATACTGAGCGACGAGGAATTGGAAAGGTAATATATACGTGCGTGAGACATGAATTTAACATGACAGTTGGTATCGCGCTTTACAGCACTGAAAGTGAACATGACCACTGGATTTCCGACGCGTGCTGTGATTAACGAAAGGTTTCATCGGTTTTTTAAAACCAGGCCTACTCCTTTTTTGCTTTGACTCGTATAGGAAGATATCCCGGTAGCACAACACAATGTTATTGATGGGGCACGGAGGAGCACCTCCATTGTACTGCTAGTAATGCTATTCAGTTAATAATTTCATAACGTTTGTAGCTTGTTAAGGGAAAGTTATCAAGCACTATCATACAGTCGATAAACGGCAAACCTTTATACACCACTTGTAAGCAGAGAAGGTAAAGAACCTACTGGGCAGCTAGCAGGTACAGCCGTGTCATCTGTTTTATTTTGTTATATGAATTTTTCTAGAAAATACAGGCTATGGCAAATGTGAGTTTCCACAATGACAGTTTCTGTTTTATGCATACTTAAGTCACCGTATAGCTAATTCCTTGTAGTACTGGGAGGATAGGTCGTTAAGCGTGATATATTTAAATATTCATGATCTATAAAGCTACCTAACCTTTAGTGATAACCGTATTCGTTTATTGGCCCTCGGTCTTTGGCTGACTAGGCTCAGTAGCTTTAATTCATGGAACATTCCAGCACTGTACGTTTTAAACCACAATACCGACGGTGGCTAACTTGATGGCAGTTATAATACAATAGCGTTAAGTGCTTTAATACACACTGTATATGGGAAATAAATCGTATTTATTGTGGCGTTTTGATGTCTCGACCATTTATTTTTGATTGACATACAAGTCAGCGAAACCGTTTTAATTCCGGAACTTTCTGTGTACCATAAGCCGCACTAGTGTTACTAGTAACTCAGATGCCTACATGAGCTGTTGGAACGCACTCTGCTACTGTCATCCTGGTCCACTCCCCTGGTAGCAGCGATAACCGATCATATAATGACAGCGTACCTGCCTCTTAATTTACACGTTTTTAAATGTGTTCTTTGACAAAATGTCGTTATATTTTTATATTACAATACATGAAGGGCATGATGTTGCGTAGTTGTATGCACATTGATTTTGGAATGAAATGTCAATATGCCCTAGTTGGTGAATCACCCACATATTTTGAGGTTGAGCCATTTTTGGAGCCGAAACTACTTTGCCCAGGGCACATTCAGGTTGGGGGTCTCATTGGAGAGTTTTGGTTTTTAAAGGGTTTTACATTTGATAAATATTTACTTTATAATTGACGTTTATAATCTGTAAGTATATACTAGTTTTGGGGGGAAAAAGTCACCTAGCTACTTTTGAGACAGTCGGACAAAAACAAAATATAAATGATCTATATAATTTTTCTGGTGTTTAAAAGTATCCCGGGAAGTGTAGGTGGTTAGGTGTAAGTATTGTAGTGACATCACTGACTGACTGGTACTACGAATCTCACCCAGGTGCACTATTCATAATTTAGTCACCATCAAATGACATGATCAAATGATACTCAACTGGCGTTCCTGAATCTTTACAGCAGTAAGCAATGGTTTAAATATACCGTTCTGTTTCGGCAGATCTGATTTCAGAGATAGCTTTCTTTTTTTATCGCGTTTATGTTTCGTTGTCAATTGCTTACCTATTGGCTGAGGAGGAGCAATTCACTGTTAAGGATGCTCTTACGGCTCTGTGTTGTTGTTGTTGTTGTTTTAATTTTATATCTAAAGACCTCTACCGGATAGATTTCTAGAAAAAAGTTCAACCCCATGACCTAAATTTATATTAGTACTAATTAATAGAAGAGCAAGAGTGTAATAAAAGGGGTTGCTTTAAAAGGCTCCTTAACTCTGAATCGTGCACTGCAGGGACGGTGTCCTGGCCCTGGTTATAGTTGTGAACCTCCTTAGAAAACAAGCGTGCTTGCACTGCTGTTCCCCATTCCTCCAGTGTGACTACAGGAGCACAGCAGCTGATCTTTGCTCTTGCTGGTTCTGCTCTTTCTATGTATAGATCCGGGCTGGAATAGCACAGTCCCCTCCACTTCCGTGCCCGAGTGAACATGCCACACATGCTTCCTCCCAAAGCCGAATTTAACACTGGAGGGGCTGCAGTGCCCCTGACATGGTGGCATCCCGCCATATTCGGCTGGTGCTCGCCTTCCCTCAAGGCAAGACATAAAGTGAAAATCGTGGACATGTGCTCGACCTACTGGAATGCAGTAGCCTCGAATTGTTCAGAATCCCTCGGCCTTAAAAATGTTGTCAGAAACTGGATGTGTACATATGCGTTTTTGTATAAAAGAGTTAAAAACACCTAAAATGTCAGTCGGTATGATGCCTTCATGCATTGATCGTGTTGGTTTTTGTTCCGTAACTTTAGCATTTTTTGTGGCAGTGTTTCACCTTGGCTCGTTCACTTCTCTGCATTGCTCTGAGTGGGTGAATCCGTCACAGGCAGTGGGTGCCTGAAGCTAAATCCGACTTGTTTCTGTCTGTCATTTAGGAATGAGTTTTTCTCACTTAAAAGTGAATATTTTTCTGCGGCTGCCCGTATCGCTGTCTGATTTCCCCCCTCTCTTTCAGGGAAGCGGAGGGCTTCAAGGAGCAAGGAAATGCCTTTTACATTAAGAAGGATTACTCTGAAGCGTTTAACTACTATACAAAAGCCATTGGTAAGTAAACTCGACATTCTAAAACCAACATCTACAGTTGGTATCAATTTTTTGCTTGCTGGTTCTTCCAATTAGGAATTAGGAATTGTCTATTAATTAAAGGCCCCATCTTGAAATGGTTTTGCATACAAGGGGTTTTTAAGAGTAAAAGGGAACAGATTAAACTTTGATTTTTAGTCCCTTAAATATGAAAACATTTTGACACTAGTATCTAGCAATTAGTGACCAATCATTCATTCTATTCTGGTAATTTTGGGATGCTACCACTGGTAGCTAAGTGTAAAAGGCAGAAGACCGCAACGAACATGTAATCTAGGCTTGCAGAATTTGTGAAGCATGGTGAAGATGTTGCTATGGTGTGTTTGAAACTTTATGAAAAAGTTTGTTTAAACTTCTTGAAGATTTTGATGACTGAAGAAAAGCAGGTACTGGAAGAAACTCATTTTATTCTTTGTCTTTGTAGAGAAGTTCACATTGTGATTTAATAGCTTAATGTCAGCTTTTAGCAATGTTATTTAAAAAATTGGCTATTATCTTCCACTTCTTCTGTAAGAAAGTGGGATGAGGTAACGGAGGAAATGTGCCACCAGTGTCGGTAAACCACATGTTGCCCTGGAGATAGTTATGTTTAGTTTAATAACACTGTACATCGACAGGTCCTTGTTCAGTCTTGTCCTGGAATCGTGTAACACTCTCGTCATGGCTAGTTTATTCCCTGCTGGAAAAAGATAAAAGTGTCCTCCTTTTGACATATTTGTTCTTCCTTTATTTGATGTTGTTTACTGGGGGTGGACTTGTGGATGTTACCAGTGATGGCTGTGTGTGTGTCCTGACAGATGCATGCCCAAGGAATGCCAGTTACTACGGGAACAGAGCTGCCACACTGATGATGCTCAGCAAGTACAGGGAGGCGCTGGAGGACTCCCAGCAGGCTGTGCGGTTGGATGACACCTTCATGAAGGTAAACGAGAGCTCAAAGAAAGTGAGAGACGGCTGTGCTGTACTGAATGGAAATGGGTTTGGGAGTGGAACAAACAATATGGTAGAGGGCCGAACGCGAAAGTTATGAATAGCTTAAGAGGATCTGATATTTGAAATATCTATTATTCTCTTGCTGAAACATGTCAGTTGGGTTATTTGAATGTGATCCTTTGCTTTTGTCCTCTTCCTTCACCCTCGTTCACAAATGCAGCTAACCTGAACGTCCAGTCTGTCACAAACGAAATGCGATCGCAACCTTTCTTTTTCAGAACGAGAAGAATCATAGCCTTTGTTTTTCCATGTATTTTTCTTCTTTTGTAACCTTACTTTTGATATGTGTAAACTGTGTTGTGCCATCCCCCAAGGGCCATCTGCGAGAGGGAAAGTGCCACTTGTCACTGGGCAATGCCATGGCTGCCAGCCGTAGCTTCCAGAAAGTGCTAGAATTAGAACCCGACAATGCCCAGGCCCAGCAGGAGGTGAGAACTGTGGACCAGTCACTCTATATCCAGTTTATTTCTGTCTGTCATATGGCCTAAAAGTCCACCATACCGATCTACTTGTGTCGCTGGTACATACACAAATATTTATACAAATTTGAAAAAGGGGTTTCCAGAAATGCACGTCTTCCATTACACTCTCATGACTTTTTGATGTAGACCTCACCACATTTTACAGTTGAAGAATTGTGTCTTCCGTTTCAGCTGAAGAATGCTGAAGCCATACTGGAGTACGAGAAGCTGGCCGAGGTTGGCTTTGATAAGAGGGACTTCAGGATGGTAGGCGACTTGGCGCTTTGCTCAGTTTGTCGTCGTCGGGCTCAGCCCTGGTGTCACTCCTGACCGTGTGCCTCTGACATCTCTAGGTGGTGTTCTGCATGGACCGCGCCTTGGAGTCCGCTCCCGCCTGCCACCGTTTCAAGGTCCTGAAGGCCGAGTGCCTGGCCATGCTGGGCCGCTACCCAGAGGCTCAGTCTGTGGCCAGGTACCGCCACGTTGGCTTCTCTGTAATTGCACCAGCGCAGCGCCGTCCGTTGCAGGAAAATGCATTCCATCACTCCCATTAAGCACTCAGTTACTCAGCAGAGGCCTCTAAAGGGCATTGGCTCCTGGCTGATTATATGACAGGGTGTCGTATTGTGTTTCTGTGTTTGACTATGAGTCATTTGTTCGTTATACACTTATACGAAATGTAGACCAGAAACAACTAACCACGACTGATACCGTTGTATGACCATGAAATGAGTCTCCCCGCCGCCTTCCACCTTTGAGCCTGCGGTTGCTGCCAGAAATCCCTGGTGCTGTCAGAAGTCATCCCAGCATTCTTGGCTGTTGTGTTGGATCTGTGTGCCTGTGTCTTTGACAGTGACATCCTGCGGATGGACTCCACGAATGGCGACGCACTCTACGTGCGTGGTCTGTGCCTGTACTACGAAGACTGCATTGACAAAGCCGTGCAGTTCTTTGTGCAGGCCTTGCGCATGGCCCCCGACCACGAGAAGGCCCGTCTCGCCTGTAGAGTGAGTCTCTCTCCCCCTCCGAATGGAGACCTGAGTCCTTGGGCTGGTTTTGTTTTAATTGCTTACCCTCAGCAGTATGACTTTTTCATGGTGCCAGTGTTTACAGCAGTATTTTGGTGCAGTTGGTATGTATTGTCTTTAATGGTTTGGCTTCATGCCCCCCCTCCAGAATGCCAAAGCACTGAAAGCCAAGAAGGAAGAAGGAAACAAAGCCTTCAAGGAGGGGAACTATGAGGCAGCCTATGAGCTATACTCGGAGGCACTGACAATAGACCCCAATAACATCAAAACTAACGCCAAGCTGTACTGCAACAGGGGAACCGTGGGCTCCAAGGTGAGGCCCGCCTTTCTACAGGGCAAAGCTGCCTGTCTCACTGTAGTGTAGCTTCAGCTACAGGCAGTGGACTGATCCATTCTCTGGCTATCAAAGACTGCATGTCCATTTAGCCTCTGGCAGGGTAGATGTGCTTGCTTGTTTTGTGGTTCTGTTCCTGTGATTGGGTAAGCCTGCCATTGTCGAGGCCCAAAAAGACGCGTTGCGTTTTCCCCACATGCGACAGTAAAGCATATATCTGCTGTGCACCATAGACCCCATTCACACGCTGGGGCTAGTTACTACTCATCAATCTGATATCGAGCCTCATCCATCCACAGTGTCTGCCCTGGGTCCTCTCTTTTACCGAGTGGTTATGTCGCTCGTCTCTGCCTGTATTTTTAGCAGCTCTGCTCATCTAGGCAAGACACCGCCTGAGGGCCTGAAGACGTTTTTTTATTTTTCATTTTTTAAATTTTCTTTTTAAAGAACTGGGTCGCTGGCTCTCCATGGGCACTCACCCACGTGTCTTGGAGGAATCCACTTCTCCATTTAATTTCTCCTCTTTCCACAGCTAAAACAATTAGAGCAAGCCATTGATGACTGCACGAAGGCCATCAAGCTGGACGAATCGTACATCAAAGCCTACCTTCGGAGGGCGCAGTGGTGAGCACGTGAGCTTTGTCTCAGGCATAAGGTGGCCGGCGTCCCCGAATTCCCCACGCCTTCTGTTTCCTCAGTCATCATTCCTTTGCCAAAGATCGATTCGGACTCGACGTTAAAGTGGATTTTTAAAATGCCATGCATCTGTGGGAGC
>JAOVYW010074052.1:0-18927 GCA_025775045.1 Hiodon tergisus
ATATAAACCAGATATACTGAAGTGATGGCTATTGCTATATAGTTTTTTCAGAGTGCACTTACATTTCAGTATTGCTATTGCCAAGATGAATTTGCAACATGCACGTCTCTGGATTTCATTTGATCATGAGTAGTTTTGAATTCAAAGGGCAAGTAACTTGAGTCTGATTAGTTTCACCTTTCATTAGCTTATGCTTAATATAGGTGCGTTAACAGTTGCACATTGCAAGTTATTTTTACACCAACTGAGGTTCCTAGCAGGGTGTTGTGTATGTCGATGGACTAGAGTCATGTGACATTGTCCTGTAAGGGGCAGGTTTTAATGATTTAAAATGTCCATGACAATTTATTTTATAGATTTATTTTATTTTGAATTCCCAGTTATTTTTGTGTTGTCATCTAATAAATCTCTTATGCATCTCTCTAGTTAAGAATTTAAGAAGTTTTTTTTAAGTAAGTATTTCTGTACAGAATTTAGCTTTTTTTTCTCAGTTGCCTGCAAGCCATCTATCTGTTTAACAGTACACAGGCCACACAGCCTTTGGTAGAGATTCAGCGCCGACTAGTCACACTTATCTCCGTAGCATTGCCGGCCTGCAGACACCCAGGAGACCAACAGGAGACACTGGTGAGCGAGGAGCCACGAGAAGCCTTGTCGATTCCCGCCCGCCCGGCCCGGACTGTGCTCTGAACCTGTAAAAACCAACGTATAGCTGGAGTAAGCCCCATATTGACCCACTTGGGTGGCAGGTGTTGAACCATCAGAAATGGACAAAATAACTTCATTAGTTACTTCAGCTACAATATATTGCCTATATATTGTGCAGAATTTACTTGTGATCTGGCAAAAACAGCTGTGACAATATCCCTATGAAGGGTATTACTATACTACTTGAAAACTGAAGTTTTCTATTCATACATCCTTCCTTATATTGCTTCAATCAACCTTGATAAACTATGAAGAGAGAACGCAAAATTGAAAGAAAGAAAGAGAAGTTTTCAAAAAGATTCAGGATATCTGTGATGGTTCTCTGTAACTCTGTAATTCAATAGTCATATAAAACCAACTTACTGGACTGCAGGGGTGCAGGAAAAACTGTAGTGGATTCCTTGTTGTCCCTGATATCTCAAGCAAGGTGTGGAGGACAAACTTAATTCACTCTGACTTTCAGACTGTGAATTCTTTTCTTTTCTTTTAAGTACACCACAGCCATGTATAAAGAAAAAAACAGTTTGTTCTAGATTATCTGGCTCAAGGGCATAAGCACTGTACAGTTTGTTGTTAGAACACACATCATTACGGAAGTTAATCGAAACTTCTTAAAACTGGTCAAATTTAAAATTAAATAAATATATTTATTTTGTACCACATTATTTGCCATCTGTAACTGAAATGGTGAAATGGAAAGAGTGTTCCTGTTAGGAGAATGTAAACAGAGTTCTTGTGCTCAAGTGTATAAAAAAAAAATATCCCAAACAAACGGCTATAACAACCACCCGACGAAGCAGACAGAGGAATACAAGCAATGTTCTTGTTTCCTAAATAAAATCTGTAACGGGCCGAGCCTAGCTAGGCATAAATATCCATTAAATATCACCTTTTATCAGAGGGAAATTTTGTGAGAACCCATCACCATACTAAGATATAACTTCAAAACCCCTTAGAGACTACATGAACACTTTAGTTTGGATGAAAATGGTGCCTAAGCTGTCCACTGGTGTGTGGCGCAGAAAAATAACAGTGACAAATACAACCACAAGTGATACACTGAATAGTACATTTACCCATTGTTTTCCTCTTCCATTTCTTAACACAAATAGACTGCAAAGATGCCAGAATGTTTGCCGTGTTCAGGAGGGGATTTTTATGTTTGTTTTTTCTGTCCGGCTTACTTTTCTTTTCTTTTTTTACCCAAAGACAAAATTAGAAACATGTGCATGACCTAGAAAGGCAATTCAGCCTGGATGAAGTTTGTAAGAACACCGCAGCACTGTAAAACGCACCTGAGCTTGTGTCCACGTTTTTTTTTTTTTTTAAAGAACAGCCTTGGGAATTTCGAATGAGGTTAGGGAGCGCTGCATATGGTGCTACTTAGGCTGTCAATGTTTATGACTGCGATTGTGTCTCTGAACTTGAGAAACAAGCTATCAATCAACCTTACAACTCTACAATCCGCTCTGAATGTCTCAGATTTCTTCTCCCCGCTGTTTTTCTGCAGGTAGGGGAAGTCGTACTGCCCGGATAATTGTTAACTTAAAAGTTTTGCCTTGGCTCCTTCCTGGTTCTCTAGTCTGGACAGTGGGTATGATTTATATACAATGTTTTAAATCACTGTGTAGGAGTGAGATGTCTCTTTTTATATAGGGGTGGCTGTCACAGTCAGGGATGTGGACTACAGTTTAAGGTGATTCATTTGATATAATTAAAGTGTGTGGTGCTTGTCCCACAGATGCTGTTGATGTGTCTGCTAGTGCCCAGTCTGTAATCTAACTCCCCCACCAAACAAGTAATGATGAGGTACTGGCTCTGGCACTCAGTGCTTCCATTTGTATCCAGGGAGACTAGGGAGGGTATGTCAATGACTGTTTTGCACAGCCATCACAGCAGAAGAGGCCTTTTGCCAGGAAAGCTCAAAGGAACCATGTTGAATGGGTATGAGTAAGCCCTAGAAATTTTTAAGGATTACTGTAACCATTGTGGACCAATGATTCAAAGTCTGGTTTGCATATTTTGAATTTGCCATGTGCCCTTAAAAGGACACGTCATTTATTGAACAGCTAGGCCGTAGAAGGAGCTCTCAGCAAGACAGGTGTAAAGTGTTTCTATATTTACAGCGGAGATCCCCGGCTCTTTTTCCACTTGCCATTAAAACCCCGTCTGAGAGGTGACAGAAGTTTTGCATGAATTATGGGAGTGATAGGACCGGATAGGATAGCCCCTGCATAGTGCATTCCTCCTTGGTCAGACAGCTAGTCCAATTACATGTGCCTTCCCAGAGATACTGGCGTTACGTACAAGAGATCCACCACCTGGACAAAATCTCACCCCGAGGTTCTCAAAAATCCAGGGAGGTGAAGCAATGTCGCTCAGACAATCTTGGAAAAGCCCTCTGGTGACCGGGGGTCAAATGGCAAGGGAGAACCAAGCATGGATCTCTCACTGCTCCATGCTGCTAAAACCAAATGACTAACGCACAGAGAAAACCAGGTGCAGGACTGTTTGTATTTCTTGATAATTATGTCAAATATTATTACAGCCTGCAACCCCAGTCACGGGTCCTGCTCAACTCAATTTAGAAACAGGGTTACAGCAACAGAGTCACAGATTTGGCATTAAAATAGAAACTGAAAATGTCTCACAGTTTACAAAGCACTCACATATAATTATTAAAAGTCATCAGTTAAGACAACAGCAGTTTAACATATCACTGAAGGTCACTGCGTGTGTGTGTGTGTTTGTGTGTGTGTGTGTGTGTGTGCGCGCGCGTGCATGGGCGTGTGTGTGTTAAGCACACCCTGAATATTACATTGTTGTTACATTTGAGCTGGCAGTCATTACACTTTCACAATCTGCACAATTAATCTGAAAATGATTATAGTTTTATAATAAGTTAATATACCAATTATAATTATAAATATATTATTTACCGCTTTCCTATGGAAACCCTAAATGAGTTATGGAAACTCAAAAATATTGGGGTAAAACGACTGTGTAGATGACTGCAGATTATATGGTGTGGGGCATTATTAAGAAGTGGAATGGGCGTTTTACCACCAGCCCACCCAAACTGACTAGCAGGAACAGGTTGTTAGGGATGTCCCTGTGAAACTAACACTTACTAACATATACTCAGTATCTTAGCGGGGAATCATTTTTTGTCAGAAATTTCCCAATTACTACAGAAAGAGAAAACTCTTTTTGTCAAATCTCTATTGTTAAAGATAAATGTAACAAATCATGTCAAGGTTCGAGGTTTGCGAAATCAAAAAATGTTACCATGCACGTAATTCTTATAAAACCAGCAGTTGCCGGTGACCATATCTTGGTTGAAAACAATAGTGATGGCGGCAGAAAAGGAAAAATAATGTGTGATGTAGCACAGAAGAACAATTGAAGTGAATTGTATGAATAATACTTGAGAACAATAACGGCAAAGAGCTCAGTGGTTGCCCTAACAATAGAGTGCAGCGTAGAAACATGGCAGAAGATTAATGATGGGGTGAATGCATACGTTATGTTAATAATGACACTTAACGGCACACAATTAAAGTATGAAGTTAACCTAATTATATGTTATATTCTGTGTATTTTAGTTTTAGTTTTATTCTTAAACACGAGTGCAATCTTTGCGACAATGCACAAATGAGAGTCCAGGAGCAGAATGGGCAAGCTCCAAAGTTGATCCTGTTGAGCTAGGACAACTTCACTAGCAGTAAACTGTCCCTGACATCACAGAAAAGAACCATGGTTTGAGCCTCAGGTAAAATGTATAAAGATCGATACCTTCGATCAGCCTTGTGGAGAATCTAGTTTCTCACCAGTTGGACTGACTCAGCAGAGATCAGAGTCACTCAGACAATAGATCCTTATTTCTCACCCACTCTAAAACTCTCTGGACCACCTGAGGTGGTGCACGTTAGGTGGTGTTTGCCTGGTCAGGTGTTTTACAATGTCCCAGTTCCTTGAGCTGGTTGTTAATGTTAATTGTCCTCTCAGTAAGGAGCCACAAGTGCAAAAGCCACAAATTATTAGGCAACAAACTTTATGATGTCAGTCAAAATAACTATTCATAACTGTTATACTTAACTAATGGTGTTATAGCAAACATTCTTCAGTGACATGAATAATGTCTCTGGCTATATCTAATCTAAAGAAAACAAAAATCGCAGTCCCTGTGTATCATCATTTCTATGTTATCTTCCAAGAGAAGGTCCTGAGGTATGGTCTGCCTAGATCGCATATGTTCTAGATTACGTGTCAGTACATCATTAACATTGTCTTCCTGGCTCTTTTTCAGTGGCACATTACATCCACTAGGGATCTACCAAGAGCAATTATCAAAATTATCCCAGCTGCAAACAATAGTATTTAAATAATGGTAAACACATATGTTTGTGTGTGGTAACAGGTTTTCAACAACAGTGAGTTTGGAATCACAACCCGACTCTAGCTCCGTGAAAGCAAAACGGCATAAGAAGGAGATTTGATCCCCACAAGTTGACGAAAGAGGCAAACCAGCACAGATTTACCAAAGCGAAATATTAATGTAGCTAGAAAAAATCCTAACACAGTAAATTATTTGTGACAAGGTGAATGCAGTCAGAGAAACATAAGCAATAGATCTAAGATTGCTTTACTTCACAGACGATAGGTTTGAATGATTTTTTTACCTCAGACATTTCAAATTTTCTTTTAAGTGGAAAATACCTTTTCCACATGGAGCCACGACAGCTTCCAGACTGAAGTTTGTTGCAGTTGAGCTTGACACACACTTCACCCATATATTAAATTACATGCGCGTTTGCCTTTACCACAATTAATTTCAGCCTTGATAAAAACAGTTTTTTAAAACCGTGCAAACCTTTCATAAATTAGTGCGTTAAAATATTTATAATTAAGAATCTGGATTTATTTTGATGAACCTCCTCACACAGGGCACCAGTTAATTCCACGGGACCCGCAAAGCCTAAAGCAGTCCCAAGAAAGTCTGCTGCCTCCAGTTTGCCCCCTGACTTAGAGATGAGTTTGCAAAACTCTGAAGAGGATTTCCTCATGTTCTGAGTTGCCTGGTTCATCCTGTGTCTTCTCACGTGTTTCTGCGAACCTTTTTCTGTGTGCCGGTGCTTGGTGGAGCCGAAGGACTTTGTACTCTAAAGTCTAGCTAAGTAAGCTTAATGACACCTTTTAAAGGATTTGGGAAAATATCCCGATGATAACAATACTTAATGTGTAGAATTCTGTACATAGCGGCGGAAAGTACATAGGGAGATATTTTGATAACTTCATCAGTACTGCTGATGAACTACATCTTATACTACATACGTCTTGTGGAGGTACTTCACCAATGCCAATTTGTCATACACATTTTTGCATCATTAATTGAGTGCAGGAACATCTGACTTTAGTCATTGGCATAAGAGTAGCTGGCTCAAAGTTGGCCCTACTTCAGAGACAATGGGGCTAATTTTAGAACATCAGCATAGTATCCCACATGAATCAGTTGGCCCTTTGGTGCCTGACAACTTTGGGCTTTCTCTCCGCCATTTTGCATTGGATATGTTTATTAGAGGGGACAGATGGATTGTTTTTGCAAAGAAATGTATTTGATTGTATTTATTTTGGCAAACGTTTCATAAACTAAAAAGTAAAACTATGGCTTTGTAAACTTAAACCATGTAGTGCTTTATTAAGACATGGGCTATCATGATCTGAGTTATCTATCTATCTAGCCACATGTCAAATCTGATAAGTAAAAGGTTTTCTTTTTCTTTTTAAAGTGATTCGTGGAAATGTGTTTCTCTTTAGCTTGTAGATACGGGCATTACTAAGCATTTCACAATCTGAATTGTTTTGCGATTCTATTCTACTCTATTTCACAGAACTGTTTGTTTATTATGCTAAAGAAGAAAAAAAACAGAAAACCTTTGTTTGCTTTCTCATTTGCTTTCTCACTGTATCCCTGCAACGTAGATGCCAGTGGCCTCCCTGGAGTCTTACACAAGAGTGTGGTATGGAATATCGCCTTTTCCTGGAACTCTTGGCCTCATAAGTTATTTGACATTTACAGATGGCCCTAAAAAAAACTCACTTTCCAGGAATATCTTAATACTTTATATAAAATCAAAGGTGAAAAATACAGATATTTTATGGATTAATGTTACTTAAGGTTATGCCAGAAGACGACCCGCCTGAAAGTAATATTATCCATAAAATATCTGTATTTTTCTTGGAATACATATATTGGTCTGAAATTTAAAAAAATAGAGGTTGCTAGATAAAACCTTACACTCTGTTCATTGTGTTTCAGGCTTTTGTACACGAAAGTACTGTTTTTCTTTTTTGTGTGGCGTTTAAGTATCCCACACAAGGAGCAACCAGATGGAATATTTTACTATCAATTACAGGGGGGAAAAAAGAGTGCGGTACTGTAAAATAAGAACGTTTTACAAAATTAATTTTCTTTTTAAGCACACACTGATTCTGAAAGATGTCGTGAGGTATTGTCGGTAGCAAAAATTTTCATTTCATCGACCTGGTGAAGATCACGCTACTTTCATTCTATATTCTGGCTTAGTATGAAAGGCAGCCGCGATGCTAAACTGGCCGCTGGCACGCACTGCCCAATCATAACGTTTCACAGAGATGACGCACGTTCGGCTTCTCTTGTTTATCATCCTGAACCTGAAGAAGAAATCCAGCACAAATGAGCAGCACTGTGAACAATGCAGCCATTCACCAAGAGACTTCCAGAAGACCTGACGACTGGGGAATATACCAAACCAAACAACAGATTATCAACCCCTCAGTTTCCAAACAACAGTTGATAATAAACGGAAAGCCAGATTCGAGTTCATTTCAGATATATTTATCTGGAACAACTACATACACTGTTTCAGGATAAAATGGCCCGTATATTTAGATGCTGTGGTGCCTTTAATCAATTTGAATGAAAACAGAAAGCATCGGAATTACTAAGCGGATCTCATCATGATCTAATTATGTCGACACTGCCCAGGGATGATCAGGTTCTTATTAGAGTCCTTCTCACAGTTCTTCCCATTTGGATCAACAACTCAGGAACTGATTTCTCTGTCTACACATGCAATGCTGCACGACAGACCACCGCCACCTGCTTTGATTACGCAATAGATGTTAACTGTTTTAAGACCGTAGGTCAGTGGGTGCCTGGGTTGGAGAGTAAGCTGGAGAGAGATAGAGAGAGAAAGAGCAACACACAACCAGATGAACAAACAGAAAATCTGCTCCCGAAAGGGAATATCAGATACCTTTCGGTATTCCCACATGCGTGTGTTATGATTCCCCCTTGTGGGAATTTTGGTTGGCTTTGTCAAATTTTTTTGTTTTGTTGGGAGCCCATGGAGGGGAGACTTAGTTGTGTTCAGAATTTCACTTCTGTGATAAACATCAGTCCAACGCACCGTGGACCCTGAAACCCAACTATTCATGATCACTTCCGAACCCAGAGAGAGCGACTATATTCTACACCATTTTTACACTTTACCTATTTTACTTCATTGAAGCAGTTCAGGATCCTGTGGTTTACAACATTCTGGTTTCAACACTGTAAACACTACGCCAGCCTACTGCCCATATAGCAGTTGTTCATACTTTTGGCACCTGGGCAATAGAATGTGAAAAAACTTCATGTGGAAAACCAAATGACAAACTTCAGTCAAGTGGCAAACCATCATCTGTGTTGTGCAATGTAGCTTTTTTTGGAAATATATGTCTTGAAAATTGACAAGGGTGGAAAAAGCCCAAAGAACTACTTTAGCCCTAGGGGTCTGGTTCAAACAGCAGATGATTATGTTGGCTTCACTTTCTGCCATGGGCTCAGTCCTCTAATTGAATTAGTGAACAAGGTCAATACAGCATGTTGAAATATTGTCCTGCGCAATCATGTACATTCTATGACGCAGCATTTCATCCCTGCAGTTATGCTGTTAAGTCCTTAGAGAACATACTTTTGCGTCCAAAAGTAACCTATTGTAAAGAATAGCTTCCTCTATTATAGGTCATTATAGGTGTTGAGTATTTGTGGGACTTTGTGAATGCGTGGTGTTAGTTCCTTGGAGGTTACTTGGAAGTTTTTTAGTAAAATGGTTCCTGCAAAAGCATGCAAGATACTGTAGAGTTGGATGCTTAATAACCATCATTGTAATGTTTTGTGCCAGTTTGTAAAGGGTAAGTAAGTAGAGGGCTGGGAGCTGGGCCTTATCCAATTAAAAATTCTGCTCATTTATCTTTGAGCAAAGTAAGCACATGTGGACCGCTCCAGCAAAAACTGAATTGGTGAATTTTTGCTGGCTGATTGAATTTGCTGCTGGATTTTTGGTTTCAGTGTTAACAGGAGTTTACAAACATTTACTACAGTGCGTTGAAGAGTGTGGGAAAGAGGGATGGGGCGACATATGTCAGATTCTTGAACGTACTGCCAACAATTGGGGCGAGACAGGACTTTCCGTCCAGACGCTGCCCTGACTGACTTGCATGGTCTATGTCAGGAGACCTAGCAATCCATGGGGGAAAACACAACTTGATGGTGAGTTATAGGTAAACTAATCATTTAAATGTGTGGAAACAAAACATTGCCTGCAGGAGATTGGGTAATGTTGGGATTGGAATTCATAACCCATTTGTTTTATCTAAAGTTTAGGGTCGCTCGTTAACCTGCCGTCCCTTTTTGAAGGGGTCCATAGCCCAGTTTGTTTTTTACTTAATATAAAAAACTTTAACAATGAACCCCCCCCAAGTGAACAAACCAAGGAGGTAAAAACACAATTAAGTACAACTCTGTGTATGTGATCTGTAGGGTCGGTGCCTCGCTCAAGATCCCTGCTTTACATTTTGTATATTGAAAACAGTGTTTGGAGAAGCTTCTGCTGCTTGCAGAGATGGCCCTTATGCATCATACTGGTAGTTAATTAACTATTTCACAAAATGGGATTTTTGTGCCTTTGCAAGAATGAGAAGCATAATTTGTAAGAAAAGCACCGATGCCCAAAAGTTCTTGCCGAACCAACTCAGAAGTACGGGGTTCAGATGGATTTTCCAGTGCTCACTACCATCACGTTACAATCGAGAGACAAGAAAATCAGTGAAAAGTGGAGTCTTCTGGAGCATACTTCAGATACGACATTAATATCTACTGAGGCAGCAACAGTGGCAGTGTAAGGGGCTGTTAATCACAGAGCTTCATGTGCTCTGCTTGCAAACAGCGTGCGGGTGGTCTGCAGTAGCACAGCACAGACAACAGAGAGAAGATGGGCAGTCTTCAGTTGCCTTGTATCTGTCTATTATGAGATGCTGTCATCACCCTCAATATAGACATTCCAGGCCGCTATTTATTCTCTCCTCTATCACAGCACTACCCTTCTAAAGTAAGCACCCTCCCTCCTTGGCGTATGGTTGATTAAATAAAATATCATCATGTCTACTTGATCTCCGTAAACTAGAGCCTCTACATAGCTAGCTGCTGCTTTTAGCGCTGCAGCACAAAACACTTCTTTACTGGCATAAACACAATTCCACACAGAACTTATCCATACTTCCGGTATTTCAGTAATACATTTGATTGCCCTGAGTGTCAGCAATGCCTTCAGCAGTGAAGGTCTTCCTACTTAGTATTTGAAATGGGATGTCACTCTTACAGAATATAGATGTTGTCAGGCAGAGCCCAGGCCAAACACAACAAGAATGGGGTTTCAGGCTGTCAAAACAACTCAACCACCCAAACAGTTGAACAAATGTTTTTTTTTTTTTTATTTGCGGAAAATTCTTGCTTATCCTTAATGAACCTAAAGTGGTACTTTATTGTAAATTCTGTTTGCATTGCCTAATTGTAAAACGTATAATGTGTTTTTGTGGGTATAGGGATGTGTTACACTGGAATTACATTGTCGTCTCTCTGGTTACACATATGGTTATGGAGTATTAATAATGCAAACCCCAGTAATGCAATACGAAAAAAGAAAGTAAAGTGAAATACTTTAAAAAAAATAAACTGCAGTTTTGGAGCTTTAACTAACTTTAAAGAAAACTTACTTGCTTCAGTGACTCGATCCAGCAAATTCACCCTCAGAAATCAGGTCAGATCATCTGGATCAGGTCGATCCACCCATTCCTTACAGAGAAAGCAGTACAGTCCTTGGTTCAGATCCTGGCAACCTCGCGTCTGGACTACTGCAACACTCTCCTGGCTGGGATGCCAGCCTTTGCCACTAGACCTCTCCGGCTCATTCAGAATGCAGTTCCCTGGGTGGTTTTTCAACCAGCGGAAGGTTGGCCATGCTACCCCTTTCCTCTGGAAACTCTTTGTTTTAGCTCAGATATGCCACAAGATGGCTGTCTTATATTGCACTTTGACCCTTAAAGGTTGGCACTTTTATTTGTTCCTCTGGATAAAAACATCTGCTAAATGAATAACTAAATGGCAAACCTGTATGAATTAAAATAAAAAAAATTGTAATGACATTTTTTTTTTTAATCAATTTGAATTTCAAATTGTTATGTAAATTTTAAATAACTTTCATGCTTCTTTCAGTATTGCGACAAAAAAACAAGGCAAGGGTGATGATTAAGTCAGAAAGCTGTGTACATGAAGCAGATTTCTCTGAAACTACCGGCGCTGTGAGGAAATTTGCTTCTCACATGGACAGTTACCAAAGTGTATGTTTCTTCAGGGATGGAATGAAACAAACCACGTAAAGTGTTTTTCTTGTTATGGTACAGTGAAAGCAAATTGGAGTGGATTGTATTTTAATGATGTTTTCTGAAACCACCCAAGAATTTTTCATTAGAGCATTGTAAACGTTTCAATCAGAAAGCACTGTGAGGTAGATGTTAGAAATTAGGTAAAGGGCAGAAAATTCCCAGTCAAGGCTCAAGAACATGCAATCTCTCTTTTACGTCAAAAGCGTTCGCAAGTCAGAAACCTCTTTTAATAAAACTTTAACAATCCCCTTTCACACTGGCTGAGCTCATCCTGAACTAGCCCAAATTACCTGGTTATTTCAGAGACTGGTTGGTTATTGACAATAACATGTTTTTTACCTGAGGAAGACAGCCCTTATATGAGTGTCGTATTAATGTATATAAAGGCAACTTGGCCTTATAAAGGCCTGAGTTGACCTAAATATTCCCATCTTTTCCCTTTACTACCCCAGGAACACAAATATGTTTCTATTTCAAGTGTGTGTGGGGGGTGTTCTCTGTTGCTGTTTTCCGATACCTCGAGGCAGTGGACCTGCTGCTATTGAGGGAGAAACGTGAAACATTATCAACTTATTTACTCACTTACTTAGCAAAAAACACTAGCACATTGGGGCATAATGAAGAGTGTGGTAACACGTGTGGATAGTTAGGTCTAGTGAAAGGGTGTTATTGGCCTATCCCCCAACGAATCAGAGGTCCTGCCTCAGTAGCCACTTACCGCAGCCCCCATGGGGACCACCTCAGTTCTGCTCTATGGGCAAACTCTCCCACACGGACTCCTGACAGATGAGGAACACGTGTCCTGTACAGATCAGTTCATGGCACATGTATGCGTTTGGAGTCTGTTTTCATATGAGAACGTCTTCGTGTTTTGGTACTAAGGCCAGAAGGTTTTGACGCTTTCGGCTCGCCAACACCCCTTGAATGTTTTGTTTTTAATCAGTAAAATAAAATAATAAAGTGTTTGATGGGTTTTGAAGGGGTACCATTTTTGCTGGTCCCAAAAACACAAGAAACCTGCAAGCTAGGAGAAGCCTTGCCAATTTCAAATCACTGCAGCCCAGGAGGTGCTCTGCTGATCCTACTCTCTCACAATCTGCAAATGATATGATCTGGCATCAGTCCTGCAGCATCCAGATCACAGGACTCCATCTGCCCTCGGGCCAATGCCTTTACTAACTAAACCATTCTGGAGGCAGCACTGTTAACTGTATATCTGTGGGAGTCCATCAAGGTTCACTATGAGAATTAATAAAGTTTGAGTGGCTCCTGAGGGTATGCTGAAAGAAATTAAATAAATGCAGTACTTTGCTACAAACCAGATTCCCTCCAGCTATGTTTTAAGCCCATTATTGCAAGAACAGGAGAGGTTAGAATGAAGGACAAAGAAAAACGGAGACTTAAATTCATCATTAGATTTTGAATCTCAACAGGAACTTAAGGACCCCAGGTCATGCTGGAAAAAAACCCTAAGATCCAGGCATTTGACTAAGCAGAAGATTAATTCTCAAATTAGTCACATTTATCCAGTTAGATACACACAGTTTTTTCAGAGGAATGTACCCCTCTTTGCCATGTGTTGCCCTGTACCAAGTCATCAATAATCAAGCAAAACCGGAAAAAAGAGATTAAGCTCACATTTTCTGGTTTGAAACAGTTAAAACACACACAGACACACAAACGCACAGCTATAATGCCATGCTGTGAACAGTTATGAAGATAGGAGAGGTGATGGATGGATGGATCAATACAGTCTTGCAAACTCAAGCTGGAGGTAACACACTACCACCAGTCGGAAACACAGGATACAGTGCAGGGCGAGGCAGAGCCCACACCAGAAGCTTAGTAATGAAAAACAGTGTACCGTCGCCCAGGACCATAGCTGCCGGAAATTAGGAAAATTAAAACCCCGGAATTTCCGGGAACATTTTTTGAACATACAACAAAAAGGAAGAATGTGCAAACTCCATCCTTATAGAGCTTATTACACCAAGGGCATTTCAAGGGACATTAATGTTCACATTAAAACGTCACTTTGCTATAATAACAATATCTGAAAAACTCTTCATGGTTAACATATAATTACAATTTAATGTTATTCCATGATCTTAATATTCCAACACCATTCTTTCACCAATTCACCAAAGACTCATTTTGCATTGTAGTTTGTCTTCGTTATGTGTTGGTCTAACTTAGTTAATCGGTTGATAATGCAATTGCTAATGGCATTGCCAGTGAATGTGTAGGGATAGGTGAGTTTAACTTTGCTTTGTTGATATCAGTATACCACATCTGCCTGCCACAAGGATGGGAAGGGTTGCAGAAGATGTATATCCGATGAAAAGTTATTTTGTGGAGTATTGGCCATTTGCCACTCCGCTGACCGGAGAACCTGGTTTGTATTAGTTGTGCTTGTGGTGTTTTTGTTTTGTTTTGGTTTTGGTTTTGTTTTTTTGCGGGAAAGCTGAAAGACCACATTCTATCATTTATCATCATTGTGGGCAATGCGAGAGAGTAAGAAACTATTATTCAAGTGTTGCTTTCCACCCTAAAGGTACTAAGAAAAAACAAAAAAACAGTGTAGAACAGAAAATGAGTTTTTTCTTTTTTACAGGATGTTGGGTAATTGGAACGCAGCCTGTTCATGGTTAAGTTGAAGGTTGAAGGGGACACCCACATCACACAATGAATCCACTAAGAGTCAGTATCCATCCCAGCACCAACCTCATCGGTTTCTTGAAAGGGTGTTCAGTAAATAATAATACTAACCGCATATTCCTGGTCAGATTATTACATAAATTGGTCTTGCTTTGTGTCCTTAAGGTGACTTCTGGCCTGCCATTTAGTATCACAATTGCTGTTTAGTCTTTGATTGGTATATTTCTCTTCTTTTCACTGCATATCCTGCCTAGAATAAACAGAGCACTTCGTTTCAAAACACAAAGCAGGTGTCCATACTGCCTTATTAATTCTCTGAGCCCAAAGGATATAAAAATAACTCCTCAATCTTCACTCTTTAAGTCTTCACAGGGAAAACGAGAGGGTAAATACTTAAGAATCACTCAAATTAAATATCAGCTTAATTTCAAAGAAACTACCACCTCACTTGCTTATTTCTTAGCAAACCGTTACAACAACAACAACAAGAGACAGGCGTTTTCCTCTCTCATAATTGGATGAGAGGAATGGGATTTCAGTAGATGGCTTTGAATGCTTGTTATCGTTCTGGTACACAACAATCTTGATTTTGACTGCACCACTGTTCCCTACATTTCTGTTCTGCCCCATTTTCAAAACCAGCACAGTGCAGTGGAGTAAAAAATGTCCGTGGAATCCACTAAAAAAACATAGTGGATTTCATCCCATCTCCAGAAATGGCTCCTTTGCAGGACAAGGGCTTGACTATGGATTACTGACTGTGGACTACCTAGATTATTCAGCGATCCTGGAAACCATTGAGAAAGATAGAGCAGAAGCTGACCCATGTATTTTCAGTGCTTATCGAAAATAGGTCAGAAACAAGATCATGAAGTAGTTTGCAGCAAATCACCCTGCGACCCTAAGTATTCACACCATCGATGCGTCTCAACCACGTCAACCATAGAAACAGATGACAGAAAACTTGCTTGGATTTTGCTCTCCTTTTGGATGCGACCCAAAATGCATTTCTCATAGCTGAGACGAACACCGTATATTCTGCATCCTACACTTCCGGCCAGCACTTCAGCAGGGGTCAGTACTTTGCCCCATCAGAAGCATGCCCCTTTAGACAGATCTCATTTCAGAGCTGGCAGCCTGTGACTCTTGTGTCACTTACAGTAGATTGTTGTGAGAGAGATGTGAGAGGCACAAAATGTTACATTTTTCTATTGGCTGTAGAGTTTCACAAACGATGAGAGTCTGACGGAAATGAGCCATTCCTTTGCATTGTCCCCGAATATTTATATGGTGATATAATGGAAGAACAAAATGCAAAATTAGGTTTAGTATATTTCGTCTTTTAGTATTGGTCCATTATGGAACTAAAAAAAAATCAATTAAAATGGATTACAGGTGCAACAGACTGGCTACAATACAAGTTAATAAGCCATGTTTGAGCCTTTACAAAAATAACGGACCCCAGAGACATAGCTCATGAACCAGAGTATCTTCAGGGCATTTCGTCTTTAGTCTGAAATCTATTAAATCCGCATCCAGCCCTTTGGCCATCCCTGCCTCACAACTCTATTTGAAAAGCAAACCAAAATCGTTTAAACCCTTCACAAAGGGGCCCAACAGTATCATTTTGTCTTAAACTAAAGCAGGTGTTTAAAGCCATGCCAAAAGCTTGTTTGACAAAGAACAGCTTGTAAACGGATATGTTTGCCAGATCAAGCTATGATCTATTACTGCTCTGATTGTACAACAATAACCATGCAGTGAGATATTTTTCATACAGGAGGGTGGTAAAACGGCCTTAAAGGGGACAAAAACTTTTAATATAGATTTTAATACATAAAAATACAACGCCTGGTTCTGACGACAGCCATTATCAAAATATTTTTTTGTGTTAGCTTACCTGCATATGTGTTTATGTATGTGTTTGACTCTTCTCTCTACTTTTTACTCTTTGAATAGCAAACACAGTGCTTGTTATTAATTTTTATAATGAAGACAGTCACAAGATTAATTATTCAATTTTAAATGGACTTGATCGATTTTGGGCAATACTAGCACCTGGTCTTAAGTATCAAGTTTAAACATGCATGAGGTAGAAAAGTTCAAATTTACAGCTGAGCAGAAAATATATAAACATGTTATTGCTTGGCTTTTTCTTTTCTTCGCAGTGTAAAAGTCAGTCGTTTGCTCGGTATACCTGTATATCTTTCCAATTTTTTAATCCACCAAAATATTTAAATTGTTACGTTAAATTCATTGATTAGTATTTTTAAAGGAAATGAATGATGGATGTTCCTTACTGTGGAGTCAATATGTAACTCCATACTCTCCGACTCCTAATATAAATATGCAAGGTTGGGATTTCTGAAGAGCAATGTGCATACGTGAGTAATGCCAGAACCCTGAGCTCTACTCCATTGTACACTGATCTGCCTAAAAGTCCCCATTAATATGAATATGTGCCCTCAGGCAGTGGAACCATTAGTACAGGACACAGCTAATTGTTACCTCTTACAACTGGTGTGTCACGATCATTCGCTAGACTTCAGCAATCTCCATAACCTACAGCTCCATCTGTGTCAGTCTGGTTGAAATATGATCTCTCCAAACCAATTTGCAAAATGAAAAAAATAAAAAAAACGCCATCAAATGGTTGTAACCCCTGTTCTCACAATATTTTCCATAACTGTGTTGTAATTCCAAGACTTGGGACAGGGGAAAGGAGGGCAGAGTTTATACCGATACCGCCAAGTCCGAACTACAGGATTTATGTTGTTAAGACTTGGATAGGGCATGGTAGGTAACTTAACTGGAGATTAATTTGGATTGTGCACTTTCGTTTTACCCTAAAATTATGTTTGAAAGGACCCCCTTACAGAGATAATTGTGTTTCCCTTTTGAAAAAAAAATCGGTTTTGTGCAATTCTGTCATGCGTCTAGAATCTAGCGCTCTTAAATGTGACTTTAAATAGACATGCAACAATCTGAGACATAATTCCAGTCTGGTTACCGCGGCGTCATTATCCTCTGTATTCCGAAATAAGTTTTAAGTACCTTTACGGGAGTCCAAAGACCACAGGTCAGCCATCAGTCACAAGCTACTCTGACTGATCAGCAGGAAGTAAAACATCCCATGTCACATATTTGCTTGTAAAAAATATGAACCGTTGATAATTCAGTCATTTCTGACCTCTGGCCCTTCTGTCCTTCAAGCTCACAGTGGACTTCTGGTGTCAACATGCCTGGGAATTGATATCATTGTAATTGTATCCATGTAAGTATTTAAAAGACAAAAAAAAACAAAACATTTTTTAAGTTATTTCCCCGTTTGGAAATTTTTTTTTTTGCCATTTTGCTTGAAACTCATAGATAGCTGCTGTGAATCTTGCCACTGTGTGAGAAAGTTTGATTGGTCTCCTCCAATAAAATTTTAATGCACTGTTTTCGATGGAATCTTTTGGGGTGGGTCTATTGCACAATTAATGCAAATCCAAAACAAAGGTGACTTCATATTTATATACTCGTTAAACACTCTTTAAAAACAAGCAGTTAAATAAAAGATGGTTAAATTATAACCCATCCATATTTAGTTTTTCAACTGTAAACAGAAAACCATATATTACAACACACTCTAAAACAGACTGTTGTACCTCACGTTGGTTTATGTGTTCTGGCGTCAGCCACTGTTAGCACTCAAAGGTAAACACATTCAATCGTTTAGAAAACACAATCTCCCCTCCGCAATTATAGGAATGTTCCCTGCTCCATGAACAATGGGGCAACTTCAAACTGAGGGAGTGAAATTTCAACGCTAAGGTGATGCATGAGAATAGCAGATTCTGTCTGGCATGATAGGGATAAAATTTCATGCAGTTCATGTCCTTTGTATATCTTTGGTCGCCAGAGACAGGCATTACAAACAAGAAATTTGGACTAATTTAGTTCAGTAAAATGTAGCAGTGAATTGATTTGAGTCAATGTTACAGGGCAAAAAAATAAAATTGTATTCTTTGCTTTCCAGCTGTTTTACTCCAGAAAAAACAAGATTGCATATTTAGTGCAACAACTTGTAAAACTTCTAAAAATGTATCAGTGCATCTACCTCTGTCTACCTCTAAACTGAATATAGTTTTCAATAAAATAAAAATCAATTAATCAAAATTCAACTTTTAATCATAACTCAAGTTATGATTAACTTTATAACTTTATGCAGCTAAAGTGAGAGAAATGTATCCCAGTTCTAGCTTGAATTTGCATTTGATCTGTGGTTTATTTTAAAAATTGTTTATTTGTCATTCTCATTTTACCTTGACCAGCCTCAAATGGTCACACAGAGTAACACTGCCTTCTGCTGGTTGATTATAAATACCCACTATGTTTATTTCCACATTCACAAAATTATTTTTAATACATATATGCCAAATTGAAAATAGTTCATCTATAGCATTTAAAAAATGAACTCACTAACATTAGAAATATACTACATTATTGGTGAAGATAACATGTTATACATGTGAAAGTGAATGACAATTTGCCCAAACAGGTTAAGTACCATTGATTTAGACGATTCCAAACAAAATCATGTATTTCTTATTTAAAATCTTGACATAACATTGTGCATGACTTTGAGTATGTTATTACGCAAATAAATAGGTCTATTTATTTAGTTTTGTGTTAGAATTCATGGAACAGCAGAAATGCTCTGCTAAAAATAGGTAGTAAAAATTTTAAAAATGTACCCAACTATACAGCTGGATACTGACGAAATTCAGGTTATGTCCAAGATTCCGATCAAAGGTAATGATTTTGTGAGTA
>JAOVYW010074053.1:0-18927 GCA_025775045.1 Hiodon tergisus
ATGAAATGCAACTCCCAGACACCTGCAGCACTCATGCAACCCCACACAAGAACACTGCCACCACCATGCTTTACTGTTGGTACCATGAATTTTTCATTGTACTCCTCACCCTTGCGACGCCATACAGTTTGGAACCCATCAGAACCGAAAAAATGTATCTTCGTCTCATCACTCCAAAGTATAGAGTCCAATAGTCTTCGCCTTTGTCAACATGGGCCCTGGCAAATTCTAGACAGGGTTTTTGTGCATTTTTGTGCACGACAGCCATGCATGCCACTCCTCTGCAGAGTACGGCGTATGGTGTCATGGGAAACACTCACCCCAGTTTGACTTTCTAATGATTTAACCAACTGTGCTGAACTTGCATACTGATTTTCTTCAACTTCTCTCATCACAAAACGCTCGAGGTGTTAACTTCCGTGGACGGCCTGGACGTCTCAGCGAGCTTCCCACAAGTCCATTCTTTTTGAATTTTTGGATCACTTTTGTGACAGTATTCAAACTTATTAGCAATGCTTTACTAATTTTCTTATTTTTTTGTGCAAAGAAATTATTTTCTTTCTCAGGTCTTGTGACATTTCTTTTCCATGTGGTGCCATTTTGTCTGCATTGAATGGGAGTGGATTTTCTCTCATAAATACCACTCTTAATTGTCAATTATCCTGTGGGCACCTATGTGATGATTGATTAGACTCTGTTGGTGAATTCCTGTTAATTTCAATTTTATCAGGTTTTTCTCCTTAGACATTCATTGGGGTGTACTCATTTTTGCACCATGATCTTAAATTATTTTGTTAGAATTGTTCTAATTTTGCCTTTGGTACTGACCAATCTAATTTAAAACCAATAAACCAGATTTGCACGAATATTTTATTGTATAGGATCCCATAGAAAGTATAAATTTTAAAATAAAATATAAAAGTAATAAAATAAAAAGCAAGATTAATGTTTTTCTGAGAAATCTGTCAGGGTGTACTCATTTATGCTGTGCACTGTATATGAACATTAGTCCTCAGCATGAGATGACCAACAACAGACTTACGGAAGAGATTAACTTCAAGTATGCGTTTGTATATCCTTTAGAAATAAAGACACCTACTGTCCTGAAGGCTGAGCAGTGGGTTGACCAGGTTGTCGAGTGTGCGAGGGCCATGCTCCGATGGTGGGGCGGGGAAGCCTGGGATCAGGCAGGCAAAGATCCACAGCTGCTCCTGCAGACAGTTAGTCTGAAGAGCCTGCATCCACAGCAGAAACAGGCGCACACCTTCCCGCCGGATCTGTGAAATTATCGACACAGGAAGGCTTTTTATGTTTTAACAATCCCACATCTTTAACTGTCTGAATACAGGCTCCATGCATCAGCCAACAGAGCCGCCACAGGTTTGCAGACGCACCTTTAAGGAGTTTCCAGTGTGAAGCAGCTTCTTCAGGATCAGCCCTGAAACCAGGCAGTGGAGAAGGGGTTACACAAGGTCCTGAAAGCCACTTCACCCCTCACATCCCCCACCCCCAAAAGTGTTCGTGTCAGAGTTCTCGGTCAGACCTCGGTCAGACTTCTGCCACAGGTCCTTGGCATTCTCTGTGTTACTCTTGGTGGTCTTTGTATCCGACTGCAACAGTCTTCAGTGCAGAGGCAAAGGAGAGACCACCGACACACACCACCCTGATTCAAACCAGCCACTCAGGACCCCAAATCCTGATAATTATTGAAGTTAAAACAGGGCTAAAAGTACAAAACCCAACCCCCACCACACACAGCAGCTCTACTTCTTATACAGTTGAAGCAAACCTCCCAATTAGCTCTACCTGTCTAGGTATAAATTTCCAGGTCAGTGTCAGATGAGAGATAGTTACCAATGCTGTGAAACTGCCATAGTCCCTGTATTCGCTCTGGTAGCAGCTGAAGAATTTTCTGCAATTGAAAGAAAAACGTTAATCTTGTACACCAGCACTTCCGTGTTTCATAAACTGCACGCCGTTTTAGAGTCTGACTGCATCGATTAAATGGAACATTACCAGCTTTTTGCAATGATTCCTGCACGGTGTAATAATCTCATTAAGGGCAATTATACAAGGACAAGGTGTTGTACCATAAAGTGAGAAAACCCACATTTACATAATTACTAACAAGCAAAACAAACTGTCTGTACTTAACAGCTTATAAATACAGCTGTCCCCAACTGAACAGAACCAAGATAAATAAGAGAAAACACAAGAGGACGTTCCTTTCATCCTCCTATCTGATTCAAAGACATGTGACACAAGTGTCCGCAGAAGCTTTAAATCACCTCAATACTGCTCAGGCCATCATCCGTAACCGAGCAGCAGTGAGGTGTACCGCTTCAGTCACCAAGGGGTTGTCAGTTCAAACCTAAGTAGGAAATCTCCCCTTTAACCTCCAGCAAAGTAATAAAACCAAGTTTAAACAGAAAAAAAAAATTTGAAATCAAGTTGCTCTACCATAACAGCATCTTATAGTAGTAGCTAAATAATTATTAAATAACTAAAAATATATTTGTTGCTAATGCAACTTCAGTTCAAGGGAATAACACATTTAGACAAAGCACTGGCTTTTTTTCTAAACCATTGTGAGTTATTAAAGTCATACTTGGTATGTAAGCATGACCAAGTAAATGACAATGCAGGACTGCTAAAACGACACGGCTAGAACACAATATCACCACTGCCAAAAGGACCCTCCGCAGCTTCCTCTGTAAAAAGAATTACACACACCATTCAAACGAGATACTGCTGTATGGCCATTTGCACACAACAGCCAGTGCATTCTCACAAGCATAGCGGTGGGCAAATCCTGCAGATCGTTCTCTCACATTGGTATAAGAAACACTGAAAGATATATTTTATACAAGTTTATCTTATGGATTTCTGTCGCCTATTCACATACCACCTTGGATGTTGTTTCAGTCTTTCTGAAAGTTTGGTTGTTTACCAAGCAGAATTGCTAAGCCATGAAGCGGAATGTCTTGCACTCATCCATCTGGACTAAAGGCCTGGTCAAAAAATATTTTCTGTTATCAGTATATGTGAAAATTGAAATTTTTGAAACATCCATTAATTAATTTAAAACCTGTGAACTACTTACACAAGCATGATTCAGGTTTTAGGACCAAAAACTAGGTCAAGATTTTTATTTATTTATTTAAACCCATCAATCTAAACAAGGGACTGCAGATACTGTACACTGTTAGTTATTTAAAATGACTAAAATCTCTGACATAGCACTAAGAGACAAAAGCTGGTTCTTATTGAGCAGCGATCATTTGATATTCTTTTTTTACTTTTAGGTGAACAGAAATAGAATCTAATCATACGACATGACTAAGATCTTGGGTGAAAATCAGTAGCTACTACTTTTTGTTAATAGCATAGCTTAAAGAGTAATTTAATTTAAGTGAAGGTTTAATTATCAGTTCTTTTTTCATAGCTGACTCTAAGAAGTAACTTCGAAGAAGTATGCTTCAAAATGAATACGAAATTAAAAGTAAATTAAATCAAACCCAGATTATGTCTAGAATTATAATAAATATCAGGCATGAGGATACATTCATATTCATTTGTGTTTTGGTAATGACAGCACTGAAAAATTGAAAAAAAACAAGATATTAAACAATATAATTCTTATATACATCGTACCATTAGGAGTAAATAAAGGAAAAAGTTTTTTGTTTTTATTAAAAAAGTGAGGTTCCACGGAAGGGAATATAAATATTAATTTAGCAACTTGTGCTTATTTGTACTCCATTTGCCATGTTGAGAATAATTTAAAGATCAGATTTTTAAATAGTTTATATTGATATTATGATGATCCTGGCTGAAATAGAAATCAACTGACAGTTTTCAATACACTTGAAGCAATAGAGGTCACTGAATGTGGAGTCACACTGACATATTGAACATTCTAGACTACACTTGTTTTAACCTCTTAAAATGTACCTGTGCAAGTAAGAATCTCATTAACTTTAAGATTTGTGGTTGCAATTTAACTGAGATTTGGAAATTGATCGTAATTAAGATTTATTTATACACTATTTTTATTTTTCATCTTATTGAAAAGAAAAGTACAAGTGGCCTTTGTTGATAAGAGTAACCAGGGAAGGTCCTGTTAAAAACATTACTTGTGCCACAGCTGAGGCATAATAGCTGGTGACTCACTCCCCATGTGAAAGCCAAGGTGTGCTGGGTGCTGTTTGGCCTGTACTAACAGGACTGTAGGGCCTATTTTCCCTCCTCTGCCTCTATAAATATCACATGCAGAGGGAGGCCTAACAAGATGGACAGACAGGGTGAGGGAGAAACAAATAAAAGAGAAAGGGAGAGATCAAGGGCACAACTACGCAGATTTGATTGTTGCCTGGTGTACCATGTCACCATAGCATGGTCCAACTGAGGTGTAGATGTTTGAACAGCGCCCACCGGGCCATGGGTCGGCTGCCCCCCACCCCCCCACCAGGATTTGAGAGGGCTGCCAAACGATAAAAGTTAACAGTGAGAGATGCCAGGAATTCTTACCTCAAATATAAAAAGAATGGAGTCAAGCTCTTCCCTTTGTGATTTGTGGCCTGAAAGACAAAATCAGGGAGGTATTAGGCACAAATTCAAATAGAGACATTCCCCACTTGCCTCCATAGTTCCTGGTCCAAAGCCACCGTCACCGACCACGGCAGGCAAGAAGCGAAACTGCTGCAGTGTTCTCGGATATACAGGCAGCAAACTGTCAGCTGGAAGCTATGCAGCACTTCATACAGAAGTGCTTCAAGGCTTGCATTTCCCAGAGCCAACCAACACCTCTGACTGCCGGACCTCAAGCAAAGCAGTCTTTCAGCAGTCTTTGTTGTGTGTCCTCCAAACCAAGTAGGAATGCTAAGCTTATAGGATTTTTCAGAGGGGAAAATTTCTATGAGAATTCAGAGGAAACTGTATCTTTATTTGCACATAGACGGTATTTGTGTTGTTCTAAACAGAAAAACTCTATATGAATTAAAAATAAAACACACATCTTTTAACATCATGTAGTTATGATTTTGAACTATAATAAACATCATTCAGTGAACAAAATAAATGTTCTTCCCTATGCCCCACCCCAAAAATAGACCATACAATACACAAAAGGACAAATATTTACCCTTGAGGTTCTCATTGACCAATGGATCTAGTTTTATTAACTCGCTGGCTAATGCTTGCTGCTAGCTAGGGTGCCAAAATTCAAAACTGTTGTAGCAAGACACTAAGAAGGCTGAGATGGAGGAATGATTTTATCGGTTCACTTCTTTCTAATCTTTTTCCCATCAAGTCCAAAAATTCAATTAATTAACTGAATTCAAAGCCAATTATGTTTTAAACATATAATAAATACATTTTGTTTGCAACAGTAGAACATGAATATGAAACAAATATAATCACCCCAGTAATATCATCATATCAAATTATATTATGTGTGGTCATCTGTCTCACTGTTGCCCTGCAGATGATTAGCCAGCAGAACTAGGCATGTGCCAATTCAGAAATTCTATACAGCATATGTGATGCACACAACAGTTGCAATGCTACTAATGATTGACCCAAAGAGTGCAAAATTATATACTTGCTTTTACTTTGGAATTAGCCCAAAAATTTTTTCACAATACATACATAATAAATTATATTAAAAATAATAATAATTAAATAGGACAAAGGTCTGAAAATTCCCAAACAAAGGTTTTTGGTCATGTACTGCCCCTTTGCAATCCTAAACAATAATAATGTAATGTAATTTGTCAGCTTTTTTCACACCACTAAAATAACAATGAGTGAACTGGTCTGTATGTTCAGATATCAGATGTAACAGCAGAATTACTATGGGAGTAGTAAGGTTATCAACAGCTGGATTACAATCTGACACATCTGGATACACAATTCATATTTACCCAATTTCTATGACATTTCCGAAATTAAAACCAAAAATAATCATTTTTCAATATTACAGAGAATAATATTTTTTTTACTTATTGAGTAACAGTGGGGTAAAGGATGAACAGTAATTTCACATTTTAAAAATTCAGAGTTTAATCAGGGGTATCAGGGGACTCACTAGAAGATATCCTATTACAATGTTAATCCACTACGATGGTTTAAATCAATCATCATTAACTTACATGACTTTCTAGGGCTGTGATAGATGCACATGATTTAAATATGGCTCAACTGTACCCAACTGTGCCCAAATACAGATTTGCACTGCAATAACAGTTCACTGCAAGATTAACTTGACAGCAGAGGGCGACTCCTCATTGGCAAATTTTCAGTTCCTCATACAGTGCAGAGCGAGCCCCATCCAGCATGTCCACCATTTACTATCCCTGCGTCTCGAAATTGAACATGTTTCAACCCTCAGGGCATTTAACCACCTTTAAATGGCGCAAGAAAAGCTTTCACTGAAAAATGTACCTAAATCTACGCTAATGATGAACATGGCACGCGTTAGAGCCACATCGCTCCATTAATCACACATAATGGTAAATAAATTATTACTCCATCTCCTGGAAACACTGTCTCGTTCACGGTTCTCTCAATCATCTACCAAATGGCCTCGGTTTTTCTTATAACATTACAGTTTCGGTCTCTAAACATGGACACAACTGAACTGATAAGGGATGTTATTTAGAAGGGGCATGAAGGCCCAGCATTCGACCCAAAATAAGAACTCTAGTAATATTAGGATTTTGTTCTGTAACATGGCTTCAGGCCAACAGGGGAAAGATGCTTAAAAAGGAACAGTGGACCAAGCAGTCAAGCGATAGGTCATCTGTTCCCAGGGTAACTCATACTTCACTTTTTCGACCATTCACAAAGTTTCACCAAAAAACTACCCAAAATACCCAACGTATTGTCATAACTAAGGACATTGTTTTACCTTTCTGCTTCAGACTGACTTCAATCGTGACAAAATTTTCAAAGAACACATAGTAGATATGGGAGTAGTTCTGATCAAAGAAAATCTTCAGGTCAACCGACTCTGCATTCTCTGTGAGGGAGGAGAGAAAGAGAACGATCTGATTAAACAGCCAGTATTCAAACACAAAGGAACCATTGTGGTTAACACAATAAAATATACTACATCTGCATCATAAATAGGGTCTGGGCAAAATCACATAAGATCTCTGAAGTGTTTATCCTTTTAAACAATTACTTCTTATTGATCCAGGTAAAGTCTTAGACAAATTAAGCAATGAGTATAAAACAATAATTCAATGTAATGGTCTCCACACTTTCAGTTATATGGGAGGTCAATAATGAAGAGAAAACACAAAATGGTTGTGATTTAAAGAGAAACTTCTTATAAAGCAGCATAGCCTCTCATGCATCAGATGTGTAAGGAAGTTATGACTTCCGCATGTATGCCATTACACACAAAACAAATCCCATACACACACAAACACATTTAACTATTCTCAGAAGTGCTAGTCTAAGCTATAGAATTTAAACTTAGTGAAAAACATAGAAGAAAAAAGTAGCCAATGAAATATCAGGTTACTCTGAGATTTTTTGCTTAGATCTCCTCCTGATAGGCTGACAGGACAGTCAGCATACCCCAGAGCATAACAGACAGACCCGTTGTTGGCTAAATTGGAATATACTGTGGTAACCCATCCTAAAGTATAAAACGCCTTATTATATCAGATGGAAAATAATCAGAAACCATACATGCCGACATTGATAAAGAGAGCATTACAATGCAGTGACTGCCTTACAGGCTTCTAACTACAGGGAACAGCTACTTTTTATCATAGATCACATCAAATGTTGACTTAAAGCTCAACTTCATATAATGAGAATAGCTACCTTCCCAAAATGCGAGCTGTTACATGCACAGCTATTCCAACAGTACAGGAACTTTTATTTAACTTTTATTGCTTAACAGCCCTTCTTATCAAAGGTAATGTGCACAGCCCCCCTGGCCCCCAGGGTAGTGTCTTAAGTAAATCCCATCATTGCTGCCCAAACATTGTTTTGAGCCAACTGAAGATCAGAGTTTTCAGTGGTAATTTTCCTGTTTTTCCAACAAGAGCAATGTTGTTTTGATGACCGCCATCTGTAAGATGCACAGGAAATCTTAAGCATTACACAACTGTCTGGTAGCCATTGTGCTCAGGTGGAGTCGTTTCCTCCCCAAAACCATAAACAACTGTGACTTGCGTCTGTGCCTTCAATCCCCGATGGACATTCTGTAGTTGGGCACACCCACCAGTCTTATTTCTTAAAACCAGAGCAGGCAGAAAGTAGGCCTGGGGCCAGGACTCTTGTTTCATTTCCATTTGCATCTATTCAGGTCTTTACAGCTGGGATACAAACTTGTCCCCATACACCATTATAATATGAACCAGAATTTGTTCCATTTATTTGTGCTGTTTTAGGCAAACATTTATCATGGTTTAAACATTAACAAAATCATTAAATGTCAATTTGGTACTGAGCAGTACATTGGGTTATGTTAATAAATATGTACAGTAACTGGTATCATATTTTTATAGGATATGTTGTTCCCTGAGCAGTCACAAGGGTAAAGGGAACAGGATTTATAGTGACTGCATTCAAGACAATATACGGAACCAGTTAATCGGATTGAGTAGCAATTTGACAGGACCAATCACAATGTGAATTCTTTCCCTTGGCCTAACTGAATGTTGACACTTTGCCACAAACATTAAAGCAATCTACCGAAACACAAACCACTTTAGAGCAAAGCTCTCTGACGACACAAAAACGCAGGCATCGACTGATGCTTTTATTTATGCATCTTGAGAGTTTGGTTGAATCTTCTCATTGAGACCCCTTACCCATACCAGAAGGAAGCACTGTCTAACCATGTTGTAACTCACACACAGAACAGCGAAAACATACAAGTGCCAGACTTATGCATCCCATTCCCATGCCCCCGACCCTTCTCATCAATTCATGTTAAGTGCAGCAATTATTTAATGGTCACACAATTCTAAAATTAAAATAGGTTCTATACCTCTTCAGTGGCCCTCTTACTTTAAGGACTTTATAAAACACTTAAAAAAACTTCATTTTCAGAAAATCTGAAGCACTGGATTTCAAAACATACTTCCACTTTACTTCTTTTGCTCATGATACAAAACAGTAAAACTATTAATACACATAGACAGCAATATTCCCCTTCACAATCTCAAATACTTGTGGCAGGGCACAAAAAAATCGTAAATTACTGATAGTGACGTTCTTGCGAGGCATAATCAAACTTATGTCTGCTGAATATTTTGTTAACAGTTAAAATAACTGCGGTATGCTAAAGAATACAGGAATCCATTAATACAATTAAAGCTAGATGGATGTGCACGTCGTATTTCCACATCGGATGCAGTCACGATGACACCTGCAATTCTCCGCAGACTGAACCAGTGAGAATCTGCAGATAACTAGCTCGATTCTGGGGCTGTATTTTCAAAATCACAGTTTGCTACTTAGCTAGTTTGTTACCAAGGTCGCTTTTGGGTCTTTCGAAACTCACCTATCACGATTCGCAGATGTTTCAGGCGCGTCAGTACATCTTTTTTTGGATCCAACACTTTTTGTGTTGATTTTTTAACGTCCCCATGAGGCTTTTTTGAAAACATTCCGAAAGCAAGAAGGAATTTTGAGGGAGCAAACCTTGTTAATCTTCAAATCACGACCTCCTATCTACAAGACGTGTGGATCTGTTAACATTTAAAATTATACGAATTCACGGGCTTTTATCTGAAATAAAATGTAAATAAATAAATAAAACGCCTGGAGAGGTGTGCATTTTGAGCAAAAACTAATGTGAAATGTAGCTTCCAAGCCCAGCTCTCAACACACCTCTCCCAAAACAGAATAAATCTCTCCAAACATGGCGGAGTCCGAGAGAAGAAAAACAAGTTAATAGAATTCAGAGCAATTCAACGCAACAATCTGAAGAAACGGTACTTAGAGAGGATGGATGTCGAGTTTAACGTGTTATAGTGCAAGTTATATTTAATATTTTGGTACCGCAAGAAAACGTGTTGCTATATCTTTAACTAATTAACTGTTATGATACACCTGCGACTTTCTGTTAATTCCTTAAGAATTATTTAAATTCCTCTAGCTGGTACTTGGTGCTAGATATTTACATTAAGTACTGACGCTGGATCAGTTACTTATTTTTTTTAGATGATTGATAGTGTGACTACAGCTTGGGTAACAGGTCCTGCATAAGACGGTACAGAAACAATTAAATGTGACTTGAGCAAGTTTATCATACAGTGTTTTACTTTTTTCAATTTAGCTATAAAACAAAATAAAAGCGGTCACGCCATATTCTCACGTACTTCCAGTGATGTTGAGTTCGTCAATTGATTGCATAGTCTATACAAATATCTCTCTGTTAGTAAACTTAGAAACGTAAAATATGGCAGAGAATAGTTTGAGGGAAATGTAGTTCTACCGCTCCCCGTCTTTGTCATTGAACGTTGAAACTGTTTAACAATAAAACTACAATTCCCAGCCAATAAAGCTTGTCTAGGTCATTGCACGTGTAATAATTGGATTGTTTTAAGCAATTCGACTACATTTTATTGAATTGGGTGTAGGTTAGAAAGCAAGTAATGGATTCGTCACAATAACGGATGAAACATAGCAAATTAACGTTCTGGTTCGCTCTTTTCGAGTGGGGTCGTAATATTTGCCGTTTTTTTTGCATGTCGATTAATCACAGCAACTGATGTGTGTTAGATGAAGCTAGTTGTTTAAGCTTTCCTTAATGTTTGAAGTCCGCGCTGGCAGTGCTGGTACATTCCCGTGAAAATAAATTTAATCAACATGTAGAAATGGAGGTTGATTATGAAGAACAAGAAGGGTGTAGTTACGACGAAGACGACACTGAGAACTCATCCATGTTTGAAGATGTAGAGGGCTCAGGTGAAGTTACGGTTTTAAGAAGGAAAAAATTACATTAGTTGCGTTTCTGTTTAATTATGGCTATATGGTGACATGTATAGCTAAGCTAATGTAATGATAAACATTCTTGCAAAATGTTTTTACACTTGCAGAGTTGGACGTCGAGGATTGCGAGAGGAGGAGAATCATATGCCTGGACGAAATTAACAATTTAGAGAAACAGTTCAATGATCTGAAAGACCAGTAAGATTGATTTTTTTGAAAACATTTTTAAAATTCTACTTATACGTAGTCGATTTTCGTCTGTTTAACCCTTAGTAAAGAGGTAGTATGTTAACAGTAATTTCACTGTGGCCAGGCTGTTCAGGGAAAGACTCAGTCGGATGGATGCTAAGTTACAAGAAGTAATGCTCTGTGGGGCACCCGAGTATCTAGAGCCCTTGGCCAACCTACAGGAAAACATGCATATCAGAACCAGAGTAGCAGGTGAGGCTTTGTGGTTAAATGTTAACATTAACAGTTAACATACAGTAAAAGCAATTCTACTCTAGCCAAAAGGAGATGTAGTATACATTCTATAAATTCACTGTCTGGTTCTAACTAAAAATGTCTTTTGGGGATTTCACAACTTGTCCTCCTCAGGAATATACCGGGAGCAGCGTTTGGAATCTGTGAAGAACAACTACAACTGTGAGATCCAAGCCGCCAATCAACAGTGGGAGGTTAACTACTCTATTTCGCAGTATAATAGGAATGTCAGTACAACTGTTAAGGACTCTGTTTACCAAGCAAAATTTCCTACCCTTCCCTGCCTGCTCCAAGTTGTGTAGAAGTTAAAATACAGTTCATTATAACATGCAATAATACTAAGTTTAATTTGGAGTGTTTGGGAAGGTTATCGTTTGCAAAGCATCACACAAAGGTTTTTGAACTGACTGTGTGTTTGTCTTTAACAGAGTGAAAAGCTGCTTTTGTTTGACATGGTGCAGAGTGAACTGAAGGAGAAGATCAGGTGTCTGGAGGAGGATCACCACAGTGTAGACATCACCTCTGGTACAAATGTACAAATTGCAACATTGCCTGCCTGTGGTCCGCAGGTGGTGCTGTAACTGAGAACTGGACTTGCTTTTGGAAGGATGCTGGATCCAAACTTGGGTGGGGAACTGCGGTCGTGCCTTACACAAATATCTAGTCGTCTAAAATTGTGATCTAGGTTAGTCATTCTGCAGAAGGGTGTCTACTGGGCCAGAAAAAAAAATCTATATTTTGATTAATTAATAAATAAAATTAATTAATTTATGATTATATGGGGAAATGTGTCAGCTATTAGCTCCTCTTGGTTTTTGAAAGGCTGCATTATTGAGTGCTTGGGGATAGTATTTTAAAAATATTTTAGCCCAATTATATACAAGGATTTCAGTTGATTATTTACATGCCAATGTACATACCAAAATTATTTGGGGCATTCTGAAATGGTTTAGGTGTACACTGTTGTCAAGCAGCATTGGTTTAACGCATTGTTACTGGTTCACTTAGTAGTTTGATGAGTGTGAAAATCATATCGCGGTCACCAGATCTCAACCCAATTGAGCCACTATGGGAGATGTGGACAGCGCCTTGACATCATCAAAACACCAGATGATGGAATATCTTTTGGAGGAATGGTGTTCCATCTTTCCAGTTAAGTTCAAGAGACCTGCAGAATCTATTCCAAGGCACACTGAAGCTGTTCTTGCAGCTTGTGCTGGCCCAACCCCTTACTGAGATACTTCATGTTGGTTTGTCCTTTAATTTGTCATCAGTCTGTACCTTGTTGCAGTTCTATTGGAATAAAGGCCCAGTCAAGAAAAATTATTTTGTTGAAATTGGTCAAGAAAATTTTGTTTTGTTTGGGATTTGCAGAAATCAATGGAAAATTGTACATGCCCGAGGCTTGTGGTGAGGAAGGACAACACAAGGTTCCAGGGGTGCAAACAGGGTCGCTGCGGGACAGTTTAGAGGACTCTGTGTTGGGAGTGCCATGGGAAAGGCTGCTGGCAAGGTTGATGGGGTATCCTTCCAGACATGGTAGGGGTTTTGTGCTCAGGATGGTGGACTCGGTGGTCCTCATTGTTCGTTTCTGAAAAGGCAGCAGTTGTACGAGCCGGTCAGGAGCTCAGCATAAAGGTGTCAGGTGTTACTCTCTGTCTGAGTCCTCGGGGCTGGGTTTTATGGCAGCTGTGATGAGCCAGAGTGGAGACAGGTGTGCCCCATCACGAGTTGCCAGCCATGGGTCGTTGCCCGTTGAGACTAATTTTGCCCTTGTTTTTGTAGTTCCCATGACAGGTGTTTGGGGCGCTGGCATGAGGCGGGTGTTGGTCAGACAGCCACTCACTACAGAGAAAAAACCGTGCAAAGCGTACTTTAAACATGGGGAATATCTCTACTATAAGTAATTCAATGTAAAAGAGCATGTAAAAATGCTCTTCCTTATGTAGTTCACAATCCAAGAATGTTTTGAGTATAACCCAAGCTCATTGTTGTAGCAGACAAAACGGGCTCTTAGTGTGCAGTGTTCAAATCAGCATTTTCAGAACTAATTTAAATATTTTGGGAGTGGAGGATGACTCGATAATAGAATTGTCTTTGTACATATTTGAGCTGCTCTTTATTGGACAACCAATCTGTCCTTTGTCATTGTGATTGCTTGTTAGAGTTGTGGAGTGATGAGCTGCAGTCACAGAAGAGGAAGAAGGATCACTTCAGCCCAGACAGACCAAAGAAGCCAGTCACTGCCTCCAATATCCTTGCTCATGTTTGTTTTGTATAACGTCGTGTTTTTTTACAATTGCCGCTGGTGTCATTTTCAGCAAATATAATGATACAATTACACTTAAAGCAATAGTAATATAATCTCAATGAGTTTTGTTATAATCCGATTTTACTAGAAAATAATTGGAATGCTCCCCCTATCTTGGCTCCAGTTGGTTGGGAACCTTTCCTTTACACGTTTCTCAGCCATATATTGCTTACATGTTGCAAGACTTGGATATACTTGAAGATTGGACTACAATCAGAAAGAGCTTTGTTTAAAACGGCAGAGTTGCCAACTATATTTAAGTGTAGACTTAAAATACTCCTTTACAGACAAGGCCCTCAGATCATACACGTTGCCCTGCCCCCAATCCAATTTTGTTATACTGATTTTTAAAATGTTCCTGTTGCATGTTTGTGCTCAAAACACTTTGATACATGTGGTTATACAGGGCTATAACACAATTGGCTATTGGCTCTTACAGTACCATGAAAAGTATTTGCCTCGGACAGATTTCTTTACCTTTTTGCATTTTTGCCATGGTATTCTTCAAATTGAATTTGCTCTGATCTTTTTGTGGGTTGTAGTAGTATATAGAGTGAGTCTCTGAGGAAATAAATGACACCACAGTTCCAGGTTTCTTTTATTTGTTTGGTGTGAAGGGTAATCAAACATGAAGTCATCAGGTGTAAAAAAGTTGCCCTCCAAAGACTTAATCCAACTAAAGGGCTAATTAGGATCAGCTGTTTGAGTACTTAGGTTAATCAGGTCTGATTTGGCCAGCTCTGCCCAATATAAATCTGAGTAACTTCGACCCTTACCATCAGAGTGAAGTTATTAGTAAACATGGACTTGAGGCACGGCTGCCTGCAAAGGAAGTTCCTGGAAAAAAAAAAAAGTGGTTGGTGCTTATCTTTCTGGAAAGGGTTACAAGCTTATCCAAGGAAAGGTGTAAAACAACCTCCAGACATCTCCAGGCCTCTCTTGTCTCTGCTAAGGTCGATGTGCTTAACCATCAGGGACGGAAACCTCTGCTCACTAAGAAGAACCTGAATGGTCATCTAAAGTTTGCCAAAAAGCACCTGGATGATCCTCAAATGTTCTGGAACAGTTTTCAATGGACAGTCAAATGTGGAACTTATTTGTGGCCGCATGGGCTCCATTGGCCCCATTACGTTTGGCAAATGGCAAACATTGCATTGCATTCCATAGTAAGAACCCCGTAGTGATGATCAAGCGTGGTGGTATTGTCGTGGTTTGGAGGTGCTTTGCTGCATCAGGACCTGGGCGCCTTGCCATCATTGAGGGGATAATGAGTTCTGATCTGTATCAGAGACTTCTATTGGTCAGGCAATGAACTGAACCCCAATTGGGTCATGCAGCAAGACAGTGATCCAAAACGCACAAGCGTGTCTGCTTCAGAATGATTGAAGGCCGAAACCCCATTGCGTTGTGGCAGGACCTGAAACCAGGTGTGTGTTTGTGTGTGTGTGAGGGACATGGAAAATAATTTTTCACGGTACTGTATTTTACTACTAATGCTATAACTGTACTGTGATCTTTTCCTAGTTTGCACCAAATGTAATTCTGCTTTGGTGGCCATTTAAGTCACTTCGGATCAAAACTTTAGCCAAGTAATAATAAAACGGATGCAACCTTAATGATGAAATAATTATCAAGATGTTGATGTTGAACAGTTTTTTTTTTTTTTTGTTACTAAATGTGATAAAGCCCATGTTTTCCAGGCAATGGCTACCTTTTGAGTTAGATGATGTCGACAGAGAGGACGATTGTCAGAGCAGGTAATAAGAATTTGGAGTGGACCAAACTAAACACTTACTGACCCATGTATTTGAAGCTGGCCAGTTTAGAACAGTCTTAGATCTCCCTCCCATTTTAGATCGCAGATTCTTTTCGAGAGGCAACAAAGGATTTTATGATGAGACAGTTTGTATAAAAGAAAATAATTTAATACATTTTGTACAAGATGAGAACAGCCATACACAAATTGATGTCGACCAGATCTCTGAGATCAGTCTCTAGGATCACGCTCTCAAAGATACATTTCAAACTCCAGCATCTTAGTCTTTTCTGAACCCAGCCCCCCATTGCAAACTAAGCAAGACTTGATCACAAACCCTGGGTCTTGTCTCTCAGACAATGCCTGGCAGCATCTGATAAAACTGAAGGTCGTCTCCTGTGAACCACTGCAGAACATGAGTACAAGAATAGAGCCTACCCAAGTAGCAAGCGAAGACGCAGACCTTGGGTACAAGAACAGATGACAAAGACTAAAAGAATGTATCAGGAACTAAATTACAACTCTGCAGGTTAATTTATGACGTTAGCTGGGTTTAAGAAGAAAAGTAAAGCAACGGCAAAGATTTTAAAAAGCGAGTGAGAAAGTAGGCCCACAGGCCCGGCTGCACACATTCTCATGTGCAAGCCCCAACTATAGAACACACATACAGTTGTGCTCAAAAGTTTGCATACCCTTGGAGAATTGGTAACGTGCTATTTTTAAAGAAAACAGTGAGCTGGCAAAATGCATCTTTAATTTTTTATGGGATTTATATTCAACTGTACGTTATAACAGAATGGCACAATCAGAAAACAAAACATGGCGACAAAGAAAAAAATGAAATGACCCCTATTCAAAAGGCTGCATACCCTTAGTTCTTAATACTGTTTATTGCCCCCTTCAGCATCAATGACAGCGTGCAGTCTTTTGTAATGGTTGTCTATGAGGTCCCAAATTCTTGCAGGTGGTATAGCTGCCCATTCGTCTTGGCAAAATGCCTTCAGGTCATGCAAAGTCTTTGGTCGTCTTGCGTTAACCACACGTTTCAGATCTCCCCAGAGAGGCTAGATGATATTAAGGTCAGGAGACTGATGGCCACTCCAGAACCTTCAACCTTTTTCTGCTGTAACCACTGGAGGGTCAATATGGCCTTGTGCTTTGGGGCATTGCCGTGCTGCAAAGTCCAAGAGGGTCCCATGTGCAGCTTTCGTGCATAAGAATGCAAATGGTCTGCCAGGATTTTCTGATAACATGCTGCATTCATCTTGCTGTCAACTTTATCAAGATTCCCCATTCCTTTAGAGCTCACACACCCACAAAACATCAGTGAGCCACCACCATGCTTCACAGTGCGGATGATATTCTTTTCACTGTAGGCCTTGTTGACCCCTCTCCAAACAGAGCTCTATTTTGGTCTCGTCGCTCCAAATTACAGTGTGCCTGAAGCTGTGAGGCGTGTCAAGGTGTTGTCGGGCATATTGTAACCGGGCGTTTTTGTGGCATTGGCACAGGAAATGCTTCTTTCTGGCAACATGACCATGCAGCTCATTTTTGTTCAAGTATTGTCTTATTGTGCTCCTTGAAACAACCACACCTTCTTCTTCCAGAGCGGTCTGTATATTTCCTGAGGTTACCTGTGGGTTTTTCTTTGTATCCCAAACAATTCTTCTGGCAGTTGTGGCTGAAATCTTTCTTGGTCAACCTGCCGTTGGCTTGGTATCAAGAGATCCTCAAATTTTCCACTTTTTAATAAGTGATTGAACAGTACTGACATCCAAAGCATTTTCAAGGCTTTGGATATCTTTTTATATCCTTTTCCATCTTTATAAAGTTCCATTACCTTACATTATGCAGGTCTTTTGACAGTTCTTTTCTGCACCCCATGGCAAAGTATCTAGTCTGCTCAGTGTATCCACGTGAGAGCTAATAAACTTATTGATTATTTATACACAGACACTAATTGCAATTTAAAAAGCCACAGGTGTGGGAAATTAACCTTTAATTGCCATTTTAACCTGTGTGTGTCACCTTGTATGTCTGTAACAAGGCCAATACTTTTGATCAGGGCCAGTGATTTCTGTTATCATTATGATTTAAAAAAGAGCCAAACAACTATGTGAATATAAATGGCTTCATATGATCACTATCCTTAAATAAAATACTTTTTTGCATGATCAGTCATATTTTCTAACTCAATGCCAAAAGTTCACAATTTCTGCCAGGGTATGCAAACCATAAACCACAATAATAAGGTCACCTGTCGTTTAGGCCACTTGACAGCAGCAAATCCAAGTTTTTAATTTCCTTGCTCCAGAATGGCAAATGCACTATAAAGCATTCATAGTGGTAGCATTTACCCTTTTGCTCTGCTAAAGATGGGTTTGAAAGTGTGGCTGTTAATAAACATTGCATGTTCAAGACCTTTTCACTGTCTGAAGAGTCCTTTGTTTGATGCAGTTTCTTTCTGGAACAACCAAGGATCTTCAGTAGGTTTTTAGGTTGTGAACGAGGAAGAAAGCTTGGCCATGGATTTTCAGGCCTTAATTCATGCAAAGGTCATTCATTTGGTACGTATCACATACGTTCAAGTAGTGGAGAGACCAACAAAACTTAATTACGGAGTTCTTGTAAAGACACCCATTTTACATTTCGCTTTTATTTTATTTTATGTGTGAAAACTGAAAAAACGTTGTGATCTTACTTAACACTACAAATGTGTACATGCCTATACACGATGTCTTGCTATGTCACATTGATTTGCTCAGTCCTGTCAAAATTGATTTGCTGTGGACATTTGTTTACTTACATACATTTTGTACATGCAATTGTCACATGTTTGGAACGCCAAATTCTTAATTCTGTGAATTAAGTTTAAATTATTTTAAATTTCACATGTTAGAGTTAGGGTTGTACATTCCTTGATCTCCTGCATACCTCCTTTCACATGATGTAGGACGAAACAACCCTCTTTTTTATAGGTTGGTTCTGGCTTGTGAACAGGTGAGAGCCAAGCCAAGGGAATCTGTTAAAGTCTTGTGACAGGACATCTTTGCTTTAGTCTTACATTTCGTTTCCCTTGATAAACAAGACAAACTGACCATGTAAAGCAGGGTTCGTCAACCAGGTTTAGCCTCGGGCTAATTTGTTTTGAGATAATGGTTGGCAGGCAAGAACATAATTAGCATATAATATTAGCACAATGAATAGGCCTACATTACAAATTGAACGACGTTTTTAACACATTAGTGATTAGTACATAATAAATTCAGTTACAATAACATAATCATTTCGATCTGATTAATAAAATCACCAATGTCTCTGTTCAACTATAATTTTTTGTCTGTTTTTCTGTGTGTTGATTGGTGGGGAATTTAGTCTACTGTAGGCTACACTTTGTTCACACACTTTTATATAC